>CAMAOC010000300.1:0-64933 GCA_945859555.1 Megachile ligniseca
AGGGATAGTAATAATAGAATAAGTATAATAATAACAGTCATAGCGATAATAATAATAGTAATGAGGATAACAATAATAGATATAGAGATAATAATACTAGTAATAAGGATAATAATAATAGTTATAAGGATAATAATAATAGTTATAAGGATAAAGAGAAGAGTAATAGGGATAGTAATAATAGAATAAGGATAATAATAACAGTCATAGCGATAATAATAATAGAAATAAGGATAATAATAATAGTTATAGTGCTAATAATAATAGTAATAAGCATAATAATAATAGTTATAAGGATAGAGACAAGAGTAATAGGGATAGTAATAATACAATAAGGATAATAATAACAGTCATAGCGATAATAATAATAGTAATGAGGATAACAATAATAGTTATAGAGATAATAATACTAGTAATAAGGATAATAATAATAGTTATAAGGATAAAGAGAAGAGTAATAGGGATAGTAATAATAGAATAAGGATAATAATACCAGTCATAGCGATAATAATAATAGTAGTAGGGATAATAATAATAGTTATAGCGATAATAATAATAGTAATAAGGGTAATAATAATAGTTATAAGGATAATAATAATAGTTATAAGGATAAAGAGAAGAGTAATAGGGATAGTAATAATAGAATAAGGATAATAATAACAGTCATTGCGATAATAATAATAGTTATAAGGATAAAGACAAGAGTAATAATGATAGTAATAATAGAATAAGGATAATAATAACAGTCATAGCGATAATAATAATAGTAATGAGGATAATAATAATAGTATTAAGGATAGAGACAAGAGTAATAGGGATAGTAATAATAGAATAAGTATAATGATAACAGTCATAGCGATAATAATAATAGTAATAAGGATAATAATAATAGTTATAAGGATAATAATAATAGTAACAAGCATAATAATAATAGTTATAAGGATAGAGACAAGAGTAATAGGGATAGTAATAATAGAATAAGTATAATAATAACAGTCATAGCGATAATAATAATAGTAATGAGGATAATAATAATAGTTATAAGGATAGAGACAAGAGTAATAGGGATAATAATAATAGAATAAGTATAATAATAACAGTCATAGCGATAATAATAATAGTAATAAGGATAATAATAATAGTTATAAGGATAATAATAATAGTTATAAAGATAAAGAGAAGAGTAATAGGGTTAGTAATAATAGAATAAGGATAATAATAATAGTTATAGTGCTAATAATAATAGTAATAAGTATAATAATAATAGTTATAAGGATAGAGACAAGAGTAATAGGGATAGTAATAATAGAATAAGGATAATAATAACAGTCATAGCGATAATAATAATAGTAATGAGGATAACATTAATAGTTATAGAGATAATAATACTAGGATTAAGGATAATAATAACAGTTATAATGATAATAATAATAGTAATAAGGGAAATAATAATAGTTATAAGGATAAAGACAAGAGTAATAGGGATAGTAATAATAGAATAAGGATGCTAATAACAGTCATAGCGATAATAATAATAGTAGTAAGGATAATAATAATAGTTATAGCGATAATAATAATAGTAATAAGCATAATAATAATAGTTATAGTGCGAATAATAATAGTAATAAGCATAATAATAATAGTTATAAGGATAGAGACAAGAGTAATAGGGATAGTAATAATAGAATAAGGATAATAATAACAGTCATAGCGATAATAATAATAGTAATGAGGATAATAATAATAGTTATAAGGATAGAGACAAGAGTAATAGGGATAGTAATAATAGAATAAGTATAATAATAACAGTCATAGCGATAATAATAATAGTAATAAGGATAATAATAATAGTTTTAGTGCTAATAATAATAGTAATAAGCATAACAATAATAGTTATAAGGATAAAGACAAGAGTAATAGGGATAGTAATAATAGAATAAGTATAATAATAACAGTCATAGCGATAATAATAATAGTAATGAGGATAACAATAATAGATATAGAGATAATAATACTAGTAATAAGGATAATAATAATAGTTATAAGGATAATAATAATAGTTATAAGGATAAAGAGAAGAGTAATAGGGATAGTAATAATAGAATAAGGATAATAATAACAGTCTTAGCGATAATAATAATAGAAATAAGGATAATAATAATAGTTATAGTGCTAATAATAATAGTAATAAGCATAATAATAATAGTTATAAGGATAGAGACAAGAGTAATAGGGATAGTAATAATACAATAAGGATAATAATAACAGTCATAGCGATAATAATAATAGTAATGAGGATAACAATAATAGTTATAGAGATAATAATACTAGTAATAAGGATAATAATAATAGTTATAAGGATAAAGAGAAGAGTAATAGGGATAGTAATAATAGAATAAGGATAATAATAACAGTCATAGCGATAATAATAATAGTAGTAAGGATAATAATAATAGTTATAGCGACAATAATAATAGTAATAAGGGTAATAATAATAGTTATAAGGATAATAATAATAGTTATAAGGATAAAGAGAAGAGTAATAGGGATAGTAATAATAGAATAAGGATAATAATAACAGTCATTGCGATAATAATAACAGTAATAAGGATAATAATTATAGTTATAGCGTTAATAATAATAGTAATAAGGATAATAATAATAGTTATAAGGATAAAGACAAGAGTAATAATGATAGTAATAATAGAATAAGGATAATAATAACAGTCATAGCGATAATAATAATAGTAATGAGGATAATAATAATAGTATTAAGGATAGAGACAAGAGTAATAGGGATAGTAATAATAGAATAAGTATAATAATAACAGTCATAGCGATAATAATAATAGTAATTAGGATAATAATAATAGTTTTAGTGCTAATAATAATAGTAATAAGCATAACAATAATAGTTATAAGGATAAAGACAAGAGTAATAGGGATAGTAATAATAGAATATGTATAATAATAACAGTCATAGCGATAATAATAATAGTAATAAGGATAATAATAATAGTTATAGTGCGAATAATAATAGTAATAAGGATAAACATAATAGTTATAGTGCTAATAATACTAGTAATAAGGATAATAATAACAGTTATAGCGATAATAATAATAGTAATAAGGGAAATAATAATAAATATCAGGATAAAGACAAGAGTAATAGGGATACTAATAATAGAATAAGGATAATAATAACAGCCATAGCGATAATAATAATAGTAATAAGCATAATAATATTAGTTATAGTGCGAATAATAATAGTAATAAGCATAATAATAATAGTTATAAGGATAGAGACAAGAGTAATAGGGATAGTAATAATAGAATAAGGATAATAATAACAGTCATAGCGATAATAATAATAGTAATGAGGATAATAATAATAGCTTTAAGGATAGAGACAAGAGTAATAGGGATAGTAATAATAGAATAAGTATAATAATAACAGTCATAGCGATAATAATAATAGTAATAAGGATAATAATAATAGTTTTAGTGCTAATAATAATAGTAATAAGCATAACAATAATAGTTATAAGGATAAAAACAAGAGTAATATGGATAGTAATAATAGAATAAGTATAATAATAACAGTCATAGCGATAATAATAATAGAAATAAGGATAATAATAATAGTTATAGTGCGAATAATAATAGTAATAAGGATAAACATAATAGTTATAGTGCTAATAATACTAGTAATAAGGATAATAATAACAGTTATAGCGATAATAATAATAGTAATAAGGGAAATAATAATAAATATCAGGATAAAGACAAGAGTAATAGGGACAGTAATAATAGAAGAATTATAATAATAACAGTCATTGCGATAATAATAATAGTAGTAAGGATAAAAATAATAGTTATAGCGATAATAATAATAGTAATAAGGATAATAATAATTGTTATAAGGATAAAGACAAGAGTAATAGGGATAGTAATAATAGAATAAGTATAATAATAACAGTTATTGCGATAATAATAATAGTAATAAGGGAAATAATAATAAATATCAGGATAAAGATAAGAGTAATAGGGATAGTAATAATAGAAGAAGTATAATAATAACAGTCATTGCGATAATAATAATAGAAATAAGGATAATAATAATAGTTATAGTGCTAATAATAATAGTAATAAGCATAATAATAATAGTTATAAGGATAGAGACAAGAGTAATAGGGATAGTAATAATAGAATAAGGATAATAATAACAGTCATAGCGATAATAATAATAGTAATGAGGATAACAATAATAGTTATAGAGATAATAATACTAGTAATATGGATAATAATAACAGTTATAATGATAATAATAATGGTAATAAGGGAAATAATAATAGTTATAAGGATAAAGAGAAGAGTAATAGGGATAGTAATAATAGAATAAGGATAATAATAACAGTCATAGCGATAATAATAATAGAAATAAGGATAATAATAATAGTTATAGTGCTAATAATAATAGTAATAAGCATAATAATAATAGTTATAAGGATAGAGACAAGAGTAATAGGGATAGTAATAATAGAATAAGGATAATAATAACAGTCATAGCGATAATAATAATAGTAATGCGGATAACAATAATAGTTATAGAGATAATAATACTAGTAATATGGATAATAATAACAGTTATAATGATAATAATAATGGTAATGAGGGAAATAATAATAGTTATAAGAATAGAGACAAGAGTAATAGGGATAGTAATAGTAGAATAAGCATAATAATAACAGTCATAGCGATAACAATAATAGTAATAAGGATAATAATAATAGTTATAGTGCTAGTAATAATAGTAATAAGGATAATAATAATAGTTATAGCGATAATAATAATAGTAATAAGGATAATAATAATTGTTATAAGGATAAAGAGAAGAGTAATAGGGATAGTAATAATAGAATAAGGATAATAATAATAGTTATAGTGCTAATAATAATAGTAATAAGTATAATAATAATAGTTATAAGGATAGAGACAAGAGTAATAGGGATAGTAATAATAGAATAAGGATAATAATAACAGTCATAGCGATAATAATAATAGTAATGAGGATAACATTAATAGTTATAGAGATAATAATACTAGTAATAAGGATAATAATAACAGTTATAATGATAATAATAATAGTAATAAGGGAAATAATAATAGTTATAAGGATAAAGACAAGAGTAATAGGGATAGTAATAATAGAATAAGGATACTAATAACAGTCATAGCGATAATAATAATAGTAGTAACGATAATAATAATAGTTATAGCGATAATAATAATAGTAATAAGCATAATAATAATAGTTATAGTGCGAATAATAATAGTAATAAGCATAATAATAATAGTTATAAGGATAGAGACAAGAGTAATAGGGATAGTAATAATAGAATAAGGATAATAATAACAGTCATAGCGATAATAATAATAGTAATGAGGATAATAATAATAGTTATAAGGATAGAGACAAGAGTAATAGGGATAGTAATAATAGAATAAGTATAATAATAACAGTCATAGCGATAATAATAATAGAAATAAGGATAAAAATAATAGTTATAGTGCTAACAATAATACTAATAAGCATAATAATAATAGTTATAAGGATAGAGACAAGAGTAATAGGGATAGTAATAATAGAATAAGGATAATAATAACAGTCATAGCGATAATAATAATAATACCTATAGTGCTAATAATAATAGTAATAAGGATAATAATAACAGTTATAGCAATAATAATAATAGTAATAAGGATAATAATAATAGTTATAGTGCGAATAATAATAGTAATAAGGATAAAAATAATAGTTATAGCGATAATAATAATTGTAATAAGGGAAATAATAATAAATATCAGGATAAAGACAAGAGTAATAGGAATAGTAATAATAGGAGAAGTATAATAATAACAGTCATTGCGATAATAATAATAGTAGTAAGGATAATAATAATAGTTATAATGATAATAATAATAGTAATAAGGGAAATAATAATAGTTATAAGGATAAAGTCAAGAGTAATAGGGATAGTAATAATAGAATAAGTATAATAATAACAGTCATAGCGATAATAATAATAGTAATAAGGATAATAATAATAGTTATAAGGATAATTATAATAGTTATAAGGATAAAGAGAAGAGTAATAGGGATAGTAATAATAGAATAAGTATAATAATAACAGTCATAGCGATAATAATAATAGTTTTAGTGTTAATAATAATAGTAATAAGCATAACAATAATAGTTATAAGGATAAAGACAAGAGTAATAGGGATAGTAATAATAGAATAAGTATAACAATAATAGTTATAGAGATAATAATACTAGTAATAAGGATAATAATAACAGTTATAATGATAATAATAATAGTAATAAGGGAAATAATAATAGTTATAAGGATAAAGACAAGAGTAATAGGGATAGTAATAAAAGAATAAGGATAATAATAACAGTCATAGCGATAATAATAATAGTAGTAAGGATAATAATAATAGTTATAGCGATAATAATAATAGCAATAAGCATAATAATAATAGTTATAAGAATAGAGACAAGAGTAATAGGGATAGTAATAGTAGAATAAGGATAATAATAACAGTCATAGCGATAATAATAATAGTAATAAGGGAAATAATAATAAATATCAGGATAAAGACAAGAGTAATAGGAATAGTAATAATAGGAGAAGTATAATAATAACAGTCATAGCGATAATAATAATAATACCTATAGTGCTAATAATAATAGTAATAAGGATAATAATAACAGTTATAGCAATAATAATAATAGTAATAAGGATAATAATAATAGTTATAGTGCGAATAATAATAGTAATAAGGATAAAAATAATAGTTATAGCGATAATAATAATTGTAATAAGGGAAATAATAATAAATATCAGGATAAAGACAAGAGTAATAGGAATAGTAATAATAGGAGAAGTATAATAATAACAGTCATTGCGATAATAATAATAGTAGTAAGGATAATAATAATAGTTATAATGATAATAATAATAGTAATAAGGGAAATAATAATAGTTATAAGGATAGAGACAAGAGTAATAGGGATAGTAATAATAGAATAAGGATAATAATAACAGCCATAGCGATAATAATAATAGAAATAAGCATAATAATAATAGTTATAGTGCTAACAATAATAGAAATAAGCATAATAATAATAGTTATACGGATAGAGACAAGAGTAATAGTGATAGTAATAATAGAATAAGGATAATAATAACAGTCATACCGATAATAATAATAGTAATGAGGATAACAATAATAGTTATAGAGATAATAATACTAGTAATAAGGATAATAATAACAGTTATAATGATAATAATAATAGTAATAAGGGAAATAATAATAGTTATAGTGCTAACAATAATAGTAATAAGCATAATAATAATAGTTATAAGGATAGAGACAAGAGTAATAGGGATAGTAATAATAGAATATGGATAATAATAACAGTCATAGCGATAATAATAATAGTAATGAGGATAACAATAATAGTTATAGAGATAATAATACTAGTAATAAGCATAATAATAATAGTTATAGGGATAGAGACAAGAGTAATAGGGATAGTAATAATAGAATAAGGATAATAATAACAGTTATAGCAATAATAATAATAGTAATAAGGATAATAATAATAGTTATAGTGTGAATAATAATAGTAATAAGGATAATAATAATAGTTATAGCGATAATAATAATTGTAATAAGGGAAATAATAATAATTATCAGGATAAAGACAAGAGTAATAGGGATAGTAATAATAGAATAAGTATAATAAAAACAGTCATAGCGATAATAATAATAGTAATAAGGATAATAATAATAGTTATAAGGATAATAATAATAGTTATAAGGATAAAGAGAAGAGTAATAGGGATAGTAATAATAGAATAAGGATAATAATAACAGTTATAGCAATAATAATAATAGTAATAAGGATAATAATAATAGTTATAGTGCGAATAATAATAGTAATAAGGATAATAATAATAGTTATAGCGATAATAATAATTGTAATAAGGGAAATAATAATAATTATCAGGATAAAGACAAGAGTAATAGGGATAGTAATAATAGAATAAGTATAATAATAACAGTCATAGCGATAATAATAATAGTAATAAGGATAATAATAATAGTTATAAGGATAAAGAGAAGAGTAATAGGGATAGTAATAATAGAATAAGGATAATAATAACAGTCATAGCGATAATAATAATAGTAGTAAGGATAATAATAATAGTTATAGCGATAATAATAATAGTAATAAGGGTAATAATAATAGTTATAGTGATAATAATAATAGTTATAAGGATAAAGAGAAGAGTAATAGGGATAGTAATAATAGAATAAGGATAATAATAACAGTCATTGCGATAATAATAATAGTAATAAGGATAATAATTATAGTTATAGCGATAATAATAATAGTAATAAGGATAATAATAATAGTTATAAGGATAAAGACAAGAGTAATAGGGATAGTAATAATAGAATAAGGATAATAATAACAGTCATAGCGATAATAATAATAGTAATGAGGATAATAATAATAGTATTAAGGATAGAGACAAGAGTAATAGGGATAGTAATAATAGAATAAGTATAATAATAACAGTCATAGCGGTAGTAATAATAGAATAAGGATAATAATAACAGTCATAGCGATAATAATAATAGAAATAAGGATAATAATAATAGTTATAGTGCTAATAATAATAGTAATAAGCATAATAATAATAGTTATAAGGATAAAGACAAGAGTAATAGGGATAGTAATAATAGAATAAGTATAATAATAACAGTCATAGCGATAATAATAATAGAAATAAGGATAATAATAACAGTTATAATGATAATAATAATAGTAATAAGGGAAATAATAATAGTTATAAGGATAAAGACAAGAGTAATAGGGATAGTAATAATAGAATAAGGATAATAATAACAGTCATAGCGATAATAATAATAGTAGTAAGGATAATAATAATAGTTATAGCGATAATAATAATAGTAATAAGCATAATAATAATAGTTATAAGAATAGAGACAAGAGTAATAGGGATAGTAATAGTAGAATAAGCATAATAATAACAGTCATAGCGATAATAATAATAGTAACAGGGATAATAATAATAGTTATAGTGCTAGTAATAATAGTAATAAGGATAATAATAATAGTTATAGCGATAATAATAATAGTAATAAGGATAATAATAATAGTAATAAGGATAATAATAATAGTTATAGTGCTAGTAATAATAGTAATAAGGATAATAATAATAGTTATAGCGATAATAATAATAGTAATAAGGATAATAATAATAGTTATAGTACGAATAATAATAGTAATAAGCATAATAATAGTAGTTATAAGGATAGAGACAAGAGTAATAGGGATAGTAATAATAGAATAAGGATAATAATAACAGTCATAGCGATAATAATAATAGTAATAAGGGAAATAATAATAGTTATAAGGATAGAGACAAGAGTAATAGGGATAGTAATAATAGAAAATGGATAATAATAACAGTCATAGCGATAATAATAATAGTAATGAGGATAACAATAATAGTTATAGAGATAATAATACTAGTAATAAGCATAATAATAATAGTTATAAGGATAGAGACAAGAGTAATAGGGATAGTAATAATAGAATAAGGATAATAATAACAGTTATAGCAATAATAATAATAGTAATAAGGATAATAATAATAGTTATAGTGCGAATAATAATAGTAATAAGGATAATAATAATAGTTATAGCGATAATAATAATTGTAATAAGGGAAATAATAATAATTATCAGGATAAAGACAAGAGTAATAGGGATAGTAATAATAGAATAAGTATAATAAAAACAGTCATAGCGATAATAATAATAGTAATAAGGATAATAATAATAGTTATAAGGATAATAATAATAGTTATAAGGATAAAGAGAAGAGTAATAGGGATAGTAATAATAGAATAAGGATAATAATAACAGTTATAGCAATAATAATAATAGTAATAAGGATAATAATAATAGTTATAGTGCGAATAATAATAGTAATAAGGATAATAATAATAGTTATAGCGATAATAATAATTGTAATAAGGGAAATAATAATAATTATCAGGATAAAGACAAGAGTAATAGGGATAGTAATAATAGAATAAGTATAATAATAACAGTCATAGCGATAATAATAATAGTAATAAGGATAATAATAATAGTTATAAGGATAAAGAGAAGAGTAATAGGGATAGTAATAATAGAATAAGGATAATAATAACAGTCATAGCGATAATAATAATAGTAGTAAGGATAATAATAATAGTTATAGCGATAATAATAATAGTAATAAGGGTAATAATAATAGTTATAGTGATAATAATAATAGTTATAAGGATAAAGAGAAGAGTAATAGGGATAGTAATAATAGAATAAGGATAATAATAACAGTCATTGCGATAATAATAATAGTAATAAGGATAATAATTATAGTTATAGCGATAATAATAATAGTAATAAGGATAATAATAATAGTTATAAGGATAAAGACAAGAGTAATAGGGATAGTAATAATAGAATAAGGATAATAATAACAGTCATAGCGATAATAATAATAGTAATGAGGATAATAATAATAGTATTAAGGATAGAGACAAGAGTAATAGGGATAGTAATAATAGAATAAGTATAATAATAACAGTCATAGCGATAGTAATAATAGAATAAGGATAATAATAACAGTCATAGCGATAATAATAATAGAAATAAGGATAATAATAATAGTTATAGTGCTAATAATAATAGTAATAAGCATAATAATAATAGTTATAAGGATAGAGACAAGAGTAATAGGGATAGTAATAATAGAATAAGGATAATAATAACAGTCATAGCGATAATAATAATAGTAATAAGGGAAATAATAATAAATATCAGGATAAATACAAGAGTAATAGGGATAGTAATAATAGAATAAGTATAATAATAACAGTCATAGCGATAATAATAATAGTAATAAGGATAATAATAATAGTTTTAGTGCTAATAATAATAGTAATAAGCATAACAATAATAGTTATAAGGATAAAGACAAGAGTAATAGGGATAGTAATAATAGAATAAGTATAATAATAACAGTCATAGCGATAATAATAATAGAAATAAGGATAATAATAACAGTTATAATGATAATAATAATAGTAATAAGGGAAATAATAATAGTTATAAGGATAAAGACAAGAGTAATAGGGATAGTAATAATAGAATAAGGATAATAATAACAGTCATAGCGATAATAATAATAGTAGTAAGGATAATAATAATAGTTATAGCGATAATAATAATAGTAATAAGCATAATAATAATAGTTATAAGAATAGAGACAAGAGTAATAGGGATAGTAATAGTAGAATAAGCATAATAATAACAGTCATAGCGATAATAATAATAGTAACAGGGATAATAATAATAGTTATAGTGCTAGTAATAATAGTAATAAGGATAATAATAATAGTTATAGCGATAATAATAATAGTAATAAGGATAATAATAATAGTAATAAGGATAATAATAATAGTTATAGTGCTAGTAATAATAGTAATAAGGATAATAATAATAGTTATAGCGATAATAATAATAGTAATAAGGATAATAATAATAGTTATAGTACGAATAATAATAGTAATAAGCATAATAATAGTAGTTATAAGGATAGAGACAAGAGTAATAGGGATAGTAATAATAGAATATGGATAATAATAACAGTCATAGCGATAATAATAATAGTAATGAGGATAACAATAATAGTTATAGAGATAATAATACTAGTAATAAGCATAATAATAATAGTTATAAGGATAGAGACAAGAGTAATAGGGATAGTAATAATAGAATAAGGATAATAATAACAGTTATAGCAATAATAATAATAGTAATAAGGATAATAATAATAGTTATAGTGCGAATAATAATAGTAATAAGGATAATAATAATAGTTATAGCGATAATAATAATTGTAATAAGGGAAATAATAATAATTATCAGGATAAAGACAAGAGTAATAGGGATAGTAATAATAGAATAAGTATAATAAAAACAGTCATAGCGATAATAATAATAGTAATAAGGATAATAATAATAGTTATAAGGAAAATAATAATAGTTATAAGGATAAAGAGAAGAGTAATAGGGATAGTAATAATAGAATAAGGATAATAATAACAGTTATAGCAATAATAATAATAGTAATAAGGATAATAATAATAGTTATAGTGCGAATAATAATAGTAATAAGGATAATAATAATAGTTATAGCGATAATAATAATTGTAATAAGGGAAATAATAATAATTATCAGGATAAAGACAAGAGTAATAGGGATAGTAATAATAGAATAAGTATAATAATAACAGTCATAGCGATAATAATAATAGTAATAAGGATAATAATAATAGTTATAAGGATAAAGAGAAGAGTAATAGGGATAGTAATAATAGAATAAGGATAATAATAACAGTCATAGCGATAATAATAATAGTAGTAAGGATAATAATAATAGTTATAGCGATAATAATAATAGTAATAAGGGTAATAATAATAGTTATAGTGATAATAATAATAGTTATAAGGATAAAGAGAAGAGTAATAGGGATAGTAATAATAGAATAAGGATAATAATAACAGTCATTGCGATAATAATAATAGTAATAAGGATAATAATTATAGTTATAGCGATAATAATAATAGTAATAAGGATAATAATAATAGTTATAAGGATAAAGACAAGAGTAATAGGGATAGTAATAATAGAATAAGGATAATAATAACAGTCATAGCGATAATAATAATAGTAATGAGGATAATAATAATAGTATTAAGGATAGAGACAAGAGTAATAGGGATAGTAATAATAGAATAAGTATAATAATAACAGTCATAGCGATAGTAATAATAGAATAAGGATAATAATAACAGTCATAGCGATAATAATAATAGAAATAAGGATAATAATAATAGTTATAGTGCTAATAATAATAGTAATAAGCATAATAATAATAGTTATAAGGATAGAGACAAGAGTAATAGGGATAGTAATAATAGAATAAGGATAATAATAACAGTCATAGCGATAATAATAATAGTAATAAGGGAAATAATAATAAATATCAGGATAAATACAAGAGTAATAGGGATAGTAATAATAGAATAAGTATAATAATAACAGTCATAGCGATAATAATAATAGTAATAAGGATAATAATAATAGTTTTTGTGCTAATAATAATAGTAATAAGCATAACAATAATAGTTATAAGGATAAAGACAAGAGTAATAGGGATAGTAATAATAGAATAAGTATAATAATAACAGTCATAGCGATAATAATAATAGAAATAAGGATAATAATAACAGTTATAATGATAATAATAATAGTAATAAGGGAAATAATAATAGTTATAAGGATAAAGACAAGAGTAATAGGGATAGTAATAATAGAATAAGGATAATAATAACAGTCATAGCGATAATAATAATAGTAGTAAGGATAATAATAATAGTTATAGCGATAATAATAATAGTAATAAGCATAATAATAATAGTTATAAGAATAGAGACAAGAGTAATAGGGATAGTAATAGTAGAATAAGCATAATAATAACAGTCATAGCGATAATAATAATAGTAACAGGGATAATAATAATAGTTATAGTGCTAGTAATAATAGTAATAAGGATAATAATAATAGTTATAGCGATAATAATAATAGTAATAAGGATAATAATAATAGTTATAGTGCTAGTAATAATAGTAATAAGGATAATAATAATAGTTATAGCGATAATAATAATAGTAATAAGGATAATAATAATAGTTATAGTACGAATAATAATAGTAATAAGCATAATAATAGTAGTTATAAGGATAGAGACAAGAGTAATAGGGATAGTAATAATAGAATAAGGATAATAATAACAGTCATAGCGATAATAATAATTGTAATAAGGGAAATAATAATAATTATCAGGATAAAGACAAGAGTAATCGGGATAGTAATAATAGAATAAGTATAATGATAACAGTCATAGCGATAATAATAATAGTAATAAGGATAATAATAATAGTTATAGTGCGAATAATAATAGTAATAAGGATAATAATAATAGTTATAGCGATAATAATAATTGTAATAAGGGAAATAATAATAATTATCAGGATAAAGACAAGAGTAATAGGGATAGTAATAATAGAATAAGTATAATAATAACAGTCATAGCGATAATAATAATAGTAATAAGGATAATAATAATAGTTATAAGGATAAAGAGAAGAGTAATAGGGATAGTAATAATAGAATAAGGATAATAATAACAGTCATAGCGATAATAATAATAGTAGTAAGGATAATAATAATAGTTATAGCGATAATAATAATAGTAATAAGGGTAATAATAATAGTTATAGTGATAATAATAATAGTTATAAGGATAAAGAGAAGAGTAATAGGGATAGTAATAATAGAATAAGGATAATAATAACAGTCATTGCGATAATAATAATAGTAATAAGGATAATAATTATAGTTATAGCGATAATAATAATAGTAATAAGGATAATAATAATAGTTATAAGGATAAAGACAAGAGTAATAGGGATAGTAATAATAGAATAAGGATAATAATAACAGTCATAGCGATAATAATAATAGTAATGAGGATAATAATAATAGTATTAAGGATAGAGACAAGAGTAATAGGGATAGTAATAATAGAATAAGTATAATAATAACAGTCATAGCGATAGTAATAATAGAATAAGGATAATAATAACAGTCATAGCGATAATAATAATAGAAATAAGGATAATAATAATAGTTATAGTGCTAATAATAATAGTAATAAGCATAATAATAATAGTTATAAGGATAGAGACAAGAGTAATAGGGATAGTAATAATAGAATAAGGATAATAATAACAGTCATAGCGATAATAATAATAGTAATAAGGGAAATAATAATAAATATCAGGATAAATACAAGAGTAATAGGGATAGTAATAATAGAATAAGTATAATAATAACAGTCATAGCGATAATAATAATAGTAATAAGGATAATAATAATAGTTTTAGTGCTAATAATAATAGTAATAAGCATAACAATAATAGTTATAAGGATAAAGACAAGAGTAATAGGGATAGTAATAATAGAATAAGTATAATAATAACAGTCATAGCGATAATAATAATAGAAATAAGGATAATAATAACAGTTATAATGATAATAATAATAGTAATAAGGGAAATAATAATAGTTATAAGGATAAAGACAAGAGTAATAGGGATAGTAATAATAGAATAAGGATAATAATAACAGTCATAGCGATAATAATAATAGTAGTAAGGATAATAATAATAGTTATAGCGATAATAATAATAGTAATAAGCATAATAATAATAGTTATAAGAATAGAGACAAGAGTAATAGGGATAGTAATAGTAGAATAAGCATAATAATAACAGTCATAGCGATAATAATAATAGTAACAGGGATAATAATAATAGTTATAGTGCTAGTAATAATAGTAATAAGGATAATAATAATAGTTATAGCGATAATAATAATAGTAATAAGGATAATAATAATAGTAATAAGGATAATAATAATAGTTATAGTGCTAGTAATAATAGTAATAAGGATAATAATAATAGTTATAGCGATAATAATAATAGTAATAAGGATAATAATAATAGTTATAGTGCGAATAATAATAGTAATAAGCATAATAATAGTAGTTATAAGGATAGAGACAAGAGTAATAGGGATAGTAATAATAGAATAAGGATAATAATAACAGTCATAGCGATAATAATAATTGTAATAAGGGAAATAATAATAATTATCAGGATAAAGACAAGAGTAATAGGGATAGTAATAATAGAATAAGTATAATAATAACAGTCATAGCGATAATAATAATAGTAATAAGGATAATAATAATAGTTATAAGGATAAAGAGAAGAGTAATAGGGATAGTAATAATAGAATAAGGATAATAATAACAGTCATAGCGATAATAATAATAGTAGTAAGGATAATAATAATAGTTATAGCGATAATAATAATAGTAATAAGGGTAATAATAATAGTTATAGTGATAATAATAATAGTTATAAGGATAAAGAGAAGAGTAATAGGGATAGTAATAATAGAATAAGGATAATAATAACAGTCATTGCGATAATAATAATAGTAATAAGGATAATAATTATAGTTATAGCGATAATAATAATAGTAATAAGGATAATAATAATAGTTATAAGGATAAAGACAAGAGTAATAGGGATAGTAATAATAGAATAAGGATAATAATAACAGTCATAGCGATAATAATAATAGTAATGAGGATAATAATAATAGTATTAAGGATAGAGACAAGAGTAATAGGGATAGTAATAATAGAATAAGTATAATAATAACAGTCATAGCGGTAGTAATAATAGAATAAGGATAATAATAACAGTCATAGCGATAATAATAATAGAAATAAGGATAATAATAATAGTTATAGTGCTAATAATAATAGTAATAAGCATAATAATAATAGTTATAAGGATAAAGACAAGAGTAATAGGGATAGTAATAATAGAATAAGTATAATAATAACAGTCATAGCGATAATAATAATAGAAATAAGGATAATAATAACAGTTATAATGATAATAATAATAGTAATAAGGGAAATAATAATAGTTATAAGGATAAAGACAAGAGTAATAGGGATAGTAATAATAGAATAAGGATAATAATAACAGTCATAGCGATAATAATAATAGTAGTAAGGATAATAATAATAGTTATAGCGATAATAATAATAGTAATAAGCATAATAATAATAGTTATAAGAATAGAGACAAGAGTAATAGGGATAGTAATAGTAGAATAAGCATAATAATAACAGTCATAGCGATAATAATAATAGTAACAGGGATAATAATAATAGTTATAGTGCTAGTAATAATAGTAATAAGGATAATAATAATAGTTATAGCGATAATAATAATAGTAATAAGGATAATAATAATAGTAATAAGGATAATAATAATAGTTATAGTGCTAGTAATAATAGTAATAAGGATAATAATAATAGTTATAGCGATAATAATAATAGTAATAAGGATAATAATAATAGTTATAGTACGAATAATAATAGTAATAAGCATAATAATAGTAGTTATAAGGATAGAGACAAGAGTAATAGGGATAGTAATAATAGAATAAGGATAATAATAACAGTCATAGCGATAATAATAATAGTAATAAGGGAAATAATAATAGTTATAAGGATAGAGACAAGAGTAATAGGGATAGTAATAATAGAATATGGATAATAATAACAGTCATAGCGATAATAATAATAGTAATGAGGATAACAATAATAGTTATAGAGATAATAATACTAGTAATAAGCATAATAATAATAGTTATAAGGATAGAGACAAGAGTAATAGGGATAGTAATAATAGAATAAGGATAATAATAACAGTTATAGCAATAATAATAATAGTAATAAGGATAATAATAATAGTTATAGTGCGAATAATAATAGTAATAAGGATAATAATAATAGTTATAGCGATAATAATAATTGTAATAAGGGAAATAATAATAATTATCAGGATAAAGACAAGAGTAATAGGGATAGTAATAATAGAATAAGTATAATAAAAACAGTCATAGCGATAATAATAATAGTAATAAGGATAATAATAATAGTTATAAGGATAATAATAATAGTTATAAGGATAAAGAGAAGAGTAATAGGGATAGTAATAATAGAATAAGGATAATAATAACAGTTATAGCAATAATAATAATAGTAATAAGGATAATAATAATAGTTATAGTGCGAATAATAATAGTAATAAGGATAATAATAATAGTTATAGCGATAATAATAATTGTAATAAGGGAAATAATAATAATTATCAGGATAAAGACAAGAGTAATAGGGATAGTAATAATAGAATAAGTATAATAATAACAGTCATAGCGATAATAATAATAGTAATAAGGATAATAATAATAGTTATAAGGATAAAGAGAAGAGTAATAGGGATAGTAATAATAGAATAAGGATAATAATAACAGTCATAGCGATAATAATAATAGTAGTAAGGATAATAATAATAGTTATAGCGATAATAATAATAGTAATAAGGGTAATAATAATAGTTATAGTGATAATAATAATAGTTATAAGGATAAAGAGAAGAGTAATAGGGATAGTAATAATAGAATAAGGATAATAATAACAGTCATTGCGATAATAATAATAGTAATAAGGATAATAATTATAGTTATAGCGATAATAATAATAGTAATAAGGATAATAATAATAGTTATAAGGATAAAGACAAGAGTAATAGGGATAGTAATAATAGAATAAGGATAATAATAACAGTCATAGCGATAATAATAATAGTAATGAGGATAATAATAATAGTATTAAGGATAGAGACAAGAGTAATAGGGATAGTAATAATAGAATAAGTATAATAATAACAGTCATAGCGATAGTAATAATAGAATAAGGATAATAATAACAGTCATAGCGATAATAATAATAGAAATAAGGATAATAATAATAGTTATAGTGCTAATAATAATAGTAATAAGCATAATAATAATAGTTATAAGGATAGAGACAAGAGTAATAGGGATAGTAATAATAGAATAAGGATAATAATAACAGTCATAGCGATAATAATAATAGTAATAAGGGAAATAATAATAAATATCAGGATAAATACAAGAGTAATAGGGATAGTAATAATAGAATAAGTATAATAATAACAGTCATAGCGATAATAATAATAGTAATAAGGATAATAATAATAGTTTTAGTGCTAATAATAATAGTAATAAGCATAACAATAATAGTTATAAGGATAAAGACAAGAGTAATAGGGATAGTAATAATAGAATAAGTATAATAATAACAGTCATAGCGATAATAATAATAGAAATAAGGATAATAATAACAGTTATAATGATAATAATAATAGTAATAAGGGAAATAATAATAGTTATAAGGATAAAGACAAGAGTAATAGGGATAGTAATAATAGAATAAGGATAATAATAACAGTCATAGCGATAATAATAATAGTAGTAAGGATAATAATAATAGTTATAGCGATAATAATAATAGTAATAAGCATAATAATAATAGTTATAAGAATAGAGACAAGAGTAATAGGGATAGTAATAGTAGAATAAGCATAATAATAACAGTCATAGCGATAATAATAATAGTAACAGGGATAATAATAATAGTTATAGTGCTAGTAATAATAGTAATAAGGATAATAATAATAGTTATAGCGATAATAATAATAGTAATAAGGATAATAATAATAGTAATAAGGATAATAATAATAGTTATAGTGCTAGTAATAATAGTAATAAGGATAATAATAATAGTTATAGCGATAATAATAATAGTAATAAGGATAATAATAATAGTTATAGTGCGAATAATAATAGTAATAAGCATAATAATAGTAGTTATAAGGATAGAGACAAGAGTAATAGGGATAGTAATAATAGAATAAGGATAATAATAACAGTCATAGCGATAATAATAATTGTAATAAGGGAAATAATAATAATTATCAGGATAAAGACAAGAGTAATAGGGATAGTAATAATAGAATAAGTATAATAATAACAGTCATAGCGATAATAATAATAGTAATAAGGATAATAATAATAGTTATAAGGATAAAGAGAAGAGTAATAGGGATAGTAATAATAGAATAAGGATAATAATAACAGTCATAGCGATAATAATAATAGTAGTAAGGATAATAATAATAGTTATAGCGATAATAATAATAGTAATAAGGGTAATAATAATAGTTATAGTGATAATAATAATAGTTATAAGGATAAAGAGAAGAGTAATAGGGATAGTAATAATAGAATAAGGATAATAATAACAGTCATTGCGATAATAATAATAGTAATAAGGATAATAATTATAGTTATAGCGATAATAATAATAGTAATAAGGATAATAATAATAGTTATAAGGATAAAGACAAGAGTAATAGGGATAGTAATAATAGAATAAGGATAATAATAACAGTCATAGCGATAATAATAATAGTAATGAGGATAATAATAATAGTATTAAGGATAGAGACAAGAGTAATAGGGATAGTAATAATAGAATAAGTATAATAATAACAGTCATAGCGGTAGTAATAATAGAATAAGGATAATAATAACAGTCATAGCGATAATAATAATAGAAATAAGGATAATAATAATAGTTATAGTGCTAATAATAATAGTAATAAGCATAATAATAATAGTTATAAGGATAAAGACAAGAGTAATAGGGATAGTAATAATAGAATAAGTATAATAATAACAGTCATAGCGATAATAATAATAGAAATAAGGATAATAATAACAGTTATAATGATAATAATAATAGTAATAAGGGAAATAATAATAGTTATAAGGATAAAGACAAGAGTAATAGGGATAGTAATAATAGAATAAGGATAATAATAACAGTCATAGCGATAATAATAATAGTAGTAAGGATAATAATAATAGTTATAGCGATAATAATAATAGTAATAAGCATAATAATAATAGTTATAAGAATAGAGACAAGAGTAATAGGGATAGTAATAGTAGAATAAGCATAATAATAACAGTCATAGCGATAATAATAATAGTAACAGGGATAATAATAATAGTTATAGTGCTAGTAATAATAGTAATAAGGATAATAATAATAGTTATAGCGATAATAATAATAGTAATAAGGATAATAATAATAGTAATAAGGATAATAATAATAGTTATAGTGCTAGTAATAATAGTAATAAGGATAATAATAATAGTTATAGCGATAATAATAATAGTAATAAGGATAATAATAATAGTTATAGTACGAATAATAATAGTAATAAGCATAATAATAGTAGTTATAAGGATAGAGACAAGAGTAATAGGGATAGTAATAATAGAATAAGGATAATAATAACAGTCATAGCGATAATAATAATAGTAATAAGGGAAATAATAATAGTTATAAGGATAGAGACAAGAGTAATAGGGATAGTAATAATAGAATATGGATAATAATAACAGTCATAGCGATAATAATAATAGTAATGAGGATAACAATAATAGTTATAGAGATAATAATACTAGTAATAAGCATAATAATAATAGTTATAAGGATAGAGACAAGAGTAATAGGGATAGTAATAATAGAATAAGGATAATAATAACAGTTATAGCAATAATAATAATAGTAATAAGGATAATAATAATAGTTATAGTGCGAATAATAATAGTAATAAGGATAATAATAATAGTTATAGCGATAATAATAATTGTAATAAGGGAAATAATAATAATTATCAGGATAAAGACAAGAGTAATAGGGATAGTAATAATAGAATAAGTATAATAAAAACAGTCATAGCGATAATAATAATAGTAATAAGGATAATAATAATAGTTATAAGGATAATAATAATAGTTATAAGGATAAAGAGAAGAGTAATAGGGATAGTAATAATAGAATAAGGATAATAATAACAGTTATAGCAATAATAATAATAGTAATAAGGATAATAATAATAGTTATAGTGCGAATAATAATAGTAATAAGGATAATAATAATAGTTATAGCGATAATAATAATTGTAATAAGGGAAATAATAATAATTATCAGGATAAAGACAAGAGTAATAGGGATAGTAATAATAGAATAAGTATAATAATAACAGTCATAGCGATAATAATAATAGTAATAAGGATAATAATAATAGTTATAAGGATAAAGAGAAGAGTAATAGGGATAGTAATAATAGAATAAGGATAATAATAACAGTCATAGCGATAATAATAATAGTAGTAAGGATAATAATAATAGTTATAGCGATAATAATAATAGTAATAAGGGTAATAATAATAGTTATAGTGATAATAATAATAGTTATAAGGATAAAGAGAAGAGTAATAGGGATAGTAATAATAGAATAAGGATAATAATAACAGTCATTGCGATAATAATAATAGTAATAAGGATAATAATTATAGTTATAGCGATAATAATAATAGTAATAAGGATAATAATAATAGTTATAAGGATAAAGACAAGAGTAATAGGGATAGTAATAATAGAATAAGGATAATAATAACAGTCATAGCGATAATAATAATAGTAATGAGGATAATAATAATAGTATTAAGGATAGAGACAAGAGTAATAGGGATAGTAATAATAGAATAAGTATAATAATAACAGTCATAGCGATAGTAATAATAGAATAAGGATAATAATAACAGTCATAGCGATAATAATAATAGAAATAAGGATAATAATAATAGTTATAGTGCTAATAATAATAGTAATAAGCATAATAATAATAGTTATAAGGATAGAGACAAGAGTAATAGGGATAGTAATAATAGAATAAGGATAATAATAACAGTCATAGCGATAATAATAATAGTAATAAGGGAAATAATAATAAATATCAGGATAAATACAAGAGTAATAGGGATAGTAATAATAGAATAAGTATAATAATAACAGTCATAGCGATAATAATAATAGTAATAAGGATAATAATAATAGTTTTAGTGCTAATAATAATAGTAATAAGCATAACAATAATAGTTATAAGGATAAAGACAAGAGTAATAGGGATAGTAATAATAGAATAAGTATAATAATAACAGTCATAGCGATAATAATAATAGAAATAAGGATAATAATAACAGTTATAATGAATATAATAATAGTAATAAGGGAAATAATAATAGTTATAAGGATAAAGACAAGAGTAATAGGGATAGTAATAATAGAATAAGGATAATAATAACAGTCATAGCGATAATAATAATAGTAGTAAGGATAATAATAATAGTTATAGCGATAATAATAATAGTAATAAGCATAATAATAATAGTTATAAGAATAGAGACAAGAGTAATAGGGATAGTAATAGTAGAATAAGCATAATAATAACAGTCATAGCGATAATAATAATAGTAACAGGGATAATAATAATAGTTATAGTGCTAGTAATAATAGTAATAAGGATAATAATAATAGTTATAGCGATAATAATAATAGTAATAAGGATAATAATAATAGTTATAGTGCTAGTAATAATAGTAATAAGGATAATAATAATAGTTATAGCGATAATAATAATAGTAATAAGGATAATAATAATAGTTATAGTACGAATAATAATAGTAATAAGCATAATAATAGTAGTTATAAGGATAGAGACAAGAGTAATAGGGATAGTAATAATAGAATATGGATAATAATAACAGTCATAGCGATAATAATAATAGTAATGAGGATAACAATAATAGTTATAGAGATAATAATACTAGTAATAAGCATAATAATAATAGTTATAAGGATAGAGACAAGAGTAATAGGGATAGTAATAATAGAATAAGGATAATAATAACAGTTATAGCAATAATAATAATAGTAATAAGGATAATAATAATAGTTATAGTGCGAATAATAATAGTAATAAGGATAATAATAATAGTTATAGCGATAATAATAATTGTAATAAGGGAAATAATAATAATTATCAGGATAAAGACAAGAGTAATAGGGATAGTAATAATAGAATAAGTATAATAAAAACAGTCATAGCGATAATAATAATAGTAATAAGGATAATAATAATAGTTATAAGGAAAATAATAATAGTTATAAGGATAAAGAGAAGAGTAATAGGGATAGTAATAATAGAATAAGGATAATAATAACAGTTATAGCAATAATAATAATAGTAATAAGGATAATAATAATAGTTATAGTGCGAATAATAATAGTAATAAGGATAATAATAATAGTTATAGCGATAATAATAATTGTAATAAGGGAAATAATAATAATTATCAGGATAAAGACAAGAGTAATAGGGATAGTAATAATAGAATAAGTATAATAATAACAGTCATAGCGATAATAATAATAGTAATAAGGATAATAATAATAGTTATAAGGATAAAGAGAAGAGTAATAGGGATAGTAATAATAGAATAAGGATAATAATAACAGTCATAGCGATAATAATAATAGTAGTAAGGATAATAATAATAGTTATAGCGATAATAATAATAGTAATAAGGGTAATAATAATAGTTATAGTGATAATAATAATAGTTATAAGGATAAAGAGAAGAGTAATAGGGATAGTAATAATAGAATAAGGATAATAATAACAGTCATTGCGATAATAATAATAGTAATAAGGATAATAATTATAGTTATAGCGATAATAATAATAGTAATAAGGATAATAATAATAGTTATAAGGATAAAGACAAGAGTAATAGGGATAGTAATAATAGAATAAGGATAATAATAACAGTCATAGCGATAATAATAATAGTAATGAGGATAATAATAATAGTATTAAGGATAGAGACAAGAGTAATAGGGATAGTAATAATAGAATAAGTATAATAATAACAGTCATAGCGATAGTAATAATAGAATAAGGATAATAATAACAGTCATAGCGATAATAATAATAGAAATAAGGATAATAATAATAGTTATAGTGCTAATAATAATAGTAATAAGCATAATAATAATAGTTATAAGGATAGAGACAAGAGTAATAGGGATAGTAATAATAGAATAAGGATAATAATAACAGTCATAGCGATAATAATAATAGTAATAAGGGAAATAATAATAAATATCAGGATAAATACAAGAGTAATAGGGATAGTAATAATAGAATAAGTATAATAATAACAGTCATAGCGATAATAATAATAGTAATAAGGATAATAATAATAGTTTTTGTGCTAATAATAATAGTAATAAGCATAACAATAATAGTTATAAGGATAAAGACAAGAGTAATAGGGATAGTAATAATAGAATAAGTATAATAATAACAGTCATAGCGATAATAATAATAGAAATAAGGATAATAATAACAGTTATAATGATAATAATAATAGTAATAAGGGAAATAATAATAGTTATAAGGATAAAGACAAGAGTAATAGGGATAGTAATAATAGAATAAGGATAATAATAACAGTCATAGCGATAATAATAATAGTAGTAAGGATAATAATAATAGTTATAGCGATAATAATAATAGTAATAAGCATAATAATAATAGTTATAAGAATAGAGACAAGAGTAATAGGGATAGTAATAGTAGAATAAGCATAATAATAACAGTCATAGCGATAATAATAATAGTAACAGGGATAATAATAATAGTTATAGTGCTAGTAATAATAGTAATAAGGATAATAATAATAGTTATAGCGATAATAATAATAGTAATAAGGATAATAATAATAGTTATAGTGCTAGTAATAATAGTAATAAGGATAATAATAATAGTTATAGCGATAATAATAATAGTAATAAGGATAATAATAATAGTTATAGTACGAATAATAATAGTAATAAGCATAATAATAGTAGTTATAAGGATAGAGACAAGAGTAATAGGGATAGTAATAATAGAATAAGGATAATAATAACAGTCATAGCGATAATAATAATTGTAATAAGGGAAATAATAATAATTATCAGGATAAAGACAAGAGTAATCGGGATAGTAATAATAGAATAAGTATAATGATAACAGTCATAGCGATAATAATAATAGTAATAAGGATAATAATAATAGTTATAGTGCGAATAATAATAGTAATAAGGATAATAATAATAGTTATAGCGATAATAATAATTGTAATAAGGGAAATAATAATAATTATCAGGATAAAGACAAGAGTAATAGGGATAGTAATAATAGAATAAGTATAATAATAACAGTCATAGCGATAATAATAATAGTAATAAGGATAATAATAATAGTTATAAGGATAAAGAGAAGAGTAATAGGGATAGTAATAATAGAATAAGGATAATAATAACAGTCATAGCGATAATAATAATAGTAGTAAGGATAATAATAATAGTTATAGCGATAATAATAATAGTAATAAGGGTAATAATAATAGTTATAGTGATAATAATAATAGTTATAAGGATAAAGAGAAGAGTAATAGGGATAGTAATAATAGAATAAGGATAATAATAACAGTCATTGCGATAATAATAATAGTAATAAGGATAATAATTATAGTTATAGCGATAATAATAATAGTAATAAGGATAATAATAATAGTTATAAGGATAAAGACAAGAGTAATAGGGATAGTAATAATAGAATAAGGATAATAATAACAGTCATAGCGATAATAATAATAGTAATGAGGATAATAATAATAGTATTAAGGATAGAGACAAGAGTAATAGGGATAGTAATAATAGAATAAGTATAATAATAACAGTCATAGCGATAGTAATAATAGAATAAGGATAATAATAACAGTCATAGCGATAATAATAATAGAAATAAGGATAATAATAATAGTTATAGTGCTAATAATAATAGTAATAAGCATAATAATAATAGTTATAAGGATAGAGACAAGAGTAATAGGGATAGTAATAATAGAATAAGGATAATAATAACAGTCATAGCGATAATAATAATAGTAATAAGGGAAATAATAATAAATATCAGGATAAATACAAGAGTAATAGGGATAGTAATAATAGAATAAGTATAATAATAACAGTCATAGCGATAATAATAATAGTAATAAGGATAATAATAATAGTTTTAGTGCTAATAATAATAGTAATAAGCATAACAATAATAGTTATAAGGATAAAGACAAGAGTAATAGGGATAGTAATAATAGAATAAGTATAATAATAACAGTCATAGCGATAATAATAATAGAAATAAGGATAATAATAACAGTTATAATGATAATAATAATAGTAATAAGGGAAATAATAATAGTTATAAGGATAAAGACAAGAGTAATAGGGATAGTAATAATAGAATAAGGATAATAATAACAGTCATAGCGATAATAATAATAGTAGTAAGGATAATAATAATAGTTATAGCGATAATAATAATAGTAATAAGCATAATAATAATAGTTATAAGAATAGAGACAAGAGTAATAGGGATAGTAATAGTAGAATAAGCATAATAATAACAGTCATAGCGATAATAATAATAGTAACAGGGATAATAATAATAGTTATAGTGCTAGTAATAATAGTAATAAGGATAATAATAATAGTTATAGCGATAATAATAATAGTAATAAGGATAATAATAATAGTAATAAGGATAATAATAATAGTTATAGTGCTAGTAATAATAGTAATAAGGATAATAATAATAGTTATAGCGATAATAATAATAGTAATAAGGATAATAATAATAGTTATAGTGCGAATAATAATAGTAATAAGCATAATAATAGTAGTTATAAGGATAGAGACAAGAGTAATAGGGATAGTAATAATAGAATAAGGATAATAATAACAGTCATAGCGATAATAATAATTGTAATAAGGGAAATAATAATAATTATCAGGATAAAGACAAGAGTAATCGGGATAGTAATAATAGAATAAGTATAATGATACCAGTCATAGCGATAATAATAATAGTAATAAGGATAATAATAATAGTTATAAGGATAATAATAATAGTAACAAGCATAATAATAATAGTTATAAGGATAGAGACAAGAGTAATAGGGATAGTAATAATAGAATAAGTATAATAATAACAGTCATAGCGATAATAATAATAGTAATAAGGATAATAATAATAGTTATAAGGATAAAGACAAGAGTAATAGGGATAGTAATAATAGAATAAAGATAATAATAACAGTCATAGCGATAATAATAATAGTAATGAGGATAATAATAATAGTTATATGGATAGAGACAAGAGTAATAGGGATAGTAATAATAGAATAAGTATAATAATAACGGTCATAGCGATAATAATAATAGTAATAAGGATAATAATAATAGTTATAGTGCGAATAATAATAGTAATAAGGTTAAACATAATAGTTATAGTGCTAATAATACTAGTAATAAGCATAATAATAACAGTCATAGCGATAATAATAATAGTAATGAGGATAACATTAATAGTTATAGAGACAATAATACTAGTAACAAGGATAATAATAACAGTTATAATGATAATAATAATATTAATAAGGGAAATAATAATAGTTATAAGGATAAAGACAAGAGTAATAGGGATAGTAATAATAGAATAAGGATAATAATAACAGTCATAGCGATAATAATAATAGTAGTAAGGATAATAATAATAGTTATAGCGATAATAATAATAGTAATAAGCATAATAATAATAGTTATAAGAATAGAGACAAGAGTAATAGGGATAGTAATAATAGAATAAGGATAATAATAACAGTCATAGCGATAATAATAATAGTAATGAGGATAACATTAATAGTTATAGAGATAATAATACTAGTAATAAGGATAATAATAACAGTTATAATGATAATAATAATAGTAATAAGGGAAATAATAATAGTTATAAGGATAAAGACAAGAGTAATAGGGATAGTAATAATAGAATAAGGATACTAATAACAGTCATAGCGATAATAATAATAGTAGTAAGGATAATAATAATAGTTATAGCGATAATAATAATAGTAATAAGCATAATAATAATAGTTATAGTGCGAATAATAATAGTAATAAGCATAATAATAATAGTTATAAGGATAGAGACAAGAGTAATAGGGATAGTAATAATAGAATAAGGATAATAATAACAGTCATAGCGATAATAATAATAGTAATAAGGATAATAATAATAGTTATAAGGATAAAGACAAGAGTAATAGGGATAGTAATAATAGAATAAAGATAATAATAACAGTCATAGCGATAATAATAATAGTAATGAGGATAATAATAATAGTTATATGGATAGAGACAAGAGTAATAGGGATAGTAATAATAGAATAAGTATAATAATAACAGTCATAGCGATAATAATAATAGTAATAAGGATAATAATAATAGTTATAGTGCGAATAATAATAGTAATAAGGTTAAACATAATAGTTATAGTGCTAATAATACTAGTAATAAGCATAATAATAACAGTCATAGCGATAATAATAATAGTAATGAGGATAACATTAATAGTTATAGAGATAATAATACTAGTAACAAGGATAATAATAACAGTTATAATGATAATAATAATAGTAATAAGGGAAATAATAATAGTTATAAGGATAAAGACAAGAGTAATAGGGATAGTAATAATAGAATAAGGATAATAATAACAGTCATAGCGATAATAATAATAGTAGTAAGGATAATAATAATAGTTATAGCGATAATAATAATAGTAATAAGCATAATAATAATAGTTATAAGAATAGAGACAAGAGTAATAGGGATAGTAATAGTAGAATAAGCATAATAATAACAGTCATAGCGATAATAATAATAGTAACAAGGATAATAATAATAGTTATAGTGCTAGTAATAATAGTAATAAGGATAATAATAATAGTAATAAGGATAATAATAATAGTTATAGCGATAATAATAATAGTAATAAGGATAATAATAATAGTTATAGTGCGAATAATAATAGTAATAAGCATAATAATAATAGTTATAAGGTTAGAGACAAGAGTAATAGGGATACTAATAATAGAATAAGGATAATAATAACAGTCATAGCGATAATAATAATTGTAATAAGGGAAATAATAATAATTATCAGGATAAAGACAAGAGTAATAGGGATAGTAGTAATAGAATAAGTATAATGATAACAGTCATAGCGATAATAATAATAGTAATAAGGATAATAATAATAGTTATAAGGATAATAATAATTGTTATAAGGATAAGGAGAGGAGTAATAGGGATAGTAATAATAGAATAAGGATAATAATAACAGTCATTGCGATAATAATAATAGTAATAAGGATAATAATAATAGTTATAGCGATAATAATAATAGTAATAAGGATAATAATAATTGTTATAAGGAGAAAGAGAATAGTAATAGGGATAGTAATAATAGAATAAGGATAATAATAACAGTCATTGCGATAATAATAATAGTAATAAGTATAATAATAACAGTCATAGCGATAATAATAATAGTAATAAGGATAATAATAATAGTTATAGTGCGAATAATAATAGTAATAAGGATAAACATAATAGTTATAGTGCTAATAATACGAGTAATAAGGATGATAATAACAGTTATAGCGATAAATAATAATAGTAATAAGGGAAATAATAATAAATATCGGGATAAAGACAAGAGTAGTAGGGATAGTAATAATAGAATAAGTATAATGATAACAGTCATAGCGATAATAATAATAGTAATAAGGATAATAATAATAGTTATAAGGATAATAATAATAGTAACAAGCATAATAATAATAGTTATAAGGATAGAGACAAGAGTAATAGGGATAGTAATAATAGAATAAGTATAATAATAACAGTCATAGCGATAATAATAATAGTAATGAGGATAATAATAATAGTTATAAGGACAGAGACAAGAGTAATAGGGATAATAATAATAGAATAAGTATAATAATAACAGTCATAGCGATAATAATAATAGTAATAAGGATAATAATAATAGTTATAAGGATAATAATAATAGTTATAAAGATAAAGAGAAGAGTAATAGGGATAGTAATAATAGAATAAGGATAATAATAATAGTTATAGTGCTAATAATAATAGTAATAAGTATAATAATAATAGTTATAAGGATAGAGACAAGAGTAATAGGGATAGTAATAATAGAATAAGGATAATAATAACAGTCATAGCGATAATAATAATAGTAATGAGGATAACATTAATAGTTATAGAGATAATAATACTAGTAATAAGGATAATAATAACAGTTATAATGATAATAATAATAGTAATAAGGGAAATAATAATAGTTATAAGGATAAAGACAAGAGTAATAGGGATAGTAATAATAGAATAAGGATACTAATAACAGTCATAGCGATAATAATAATAGTAGTAAGGATAATAATAATAGTTATAGCGATAATAATAATAGTAATAAGCATAATAATAATAGTTATAGTGCGAATAATAATAGTAATAAGCATAATAATAATAGTTATAAGGATAGAGACAAGAGTAATAGGGATAGTAATAATAGAATAAGGATAATAATAACAGTCATAGCGATAATAATAATAGTAATGAGGATAATAATAATAGTTATAAGGATAGAGACAAGAGTAATAGGGATAGTAATAATAGAATAAGTATAATAATAACAGTCATAGCGATAATAATAATAGTAATAAGGATAATAATAATAGTTTTAGTGCTAATAATAATAGTAATAAGCATAACAATAATAGTTATAAGGATAAAGACAAGAGTAATAGGGATAGTAATAATAGAATAAAGATAATAATAACAGTCATAGCGATAATAATAATAGTAATGAGGATAATAATAATAGTTATATGGATAGAGACAAGAGTAATAGGGATAGTAATAATAGAATAAGTATAATAATAACAGTCATAGCGATAATAATAATAGTAATAAGGATAATAATAATAGTTATAGTGCGAATAATAATAGTAATAAGGTTAAACATAATAGTTATAGTGCTAATAATACTAGTAATAAGCATAATAATAACAGTCATAGCGATAATAATAATAGTAATGAGGATAACATTAATAGTTATAGAGATAATAATACTAGTAATAAGGATAATAATAACAGTTATAATGATAATAATAATAGTAATAAGGGAAATAATAATAGTTATAAGGATAAAGACAAGAGTAATAGGGATAGTAATAATAGAATAAGGATAATAATAACAGTCATAGCGATAATAATAATAGTAGTAAGGATAATAATAATAGTTATAGCGATAATAATAATAGTAATAAGCATAATAATAATAGTTATAAGAATAGAGACAAGAGTAATAGGGATAGTAATAGTAGAATAAGCATAATAATAACAGTCATAGCGATAATAATAATAGTAACAAGGATAATAATAATAGTTATAGTGCTAGTAATAATAGTAATAAGGATAATAATAATAGTAATAAGGATAATAATAATAGTTATAGCGATAATAATAATAGTAATAAGGATAATAATAATAGTTATAGTGCGAATAATAATAGTAATAAGCATAATAATAATAGTTATAAGGTTAGAGACAAGAGTAATAGGGATACTAATAATAGAATAAGGATAATAATAACAGTCATAGCGATAATAATAATTGTAATAAGGGAAATAATAATAATTATCAGGATAAAGACAAGAGTAATAGGGATAGTAGTAATAGAATAAGTATAATGATAACAGTCATAGCGATAATAATAATAGTAATAAGGATAATAATAATAGTTATAAGGATAATAATAATTGTTATAAGGATAAGGAGAGGAGTAATAGGGATAGTAATAATAGAATAAGGATAATAATAACAGTCATTGCGATAATAATAATAGTAATAAGGATAATAATAATAGTTATAGCGATAATAATAATAGTAATAAGGATAATAATAATTGTTATAAGGAGAAAGAGAATAGTAATAGGGATAGTAATAATAGAATAAGGATAATAATAACAGTCATTGCGATAATAATAATAGTAATAAGTATAATAATAACAGTCATAGCGATAATAATAATAGTAATAAGGATAATAATAATAGTTATAGTGCGAATAATAATAGTAATAAGGATAAACATAATAGTTATAGTGCTAATAATACGAGTAATAAGGATGATAATAACAGTTATAGCGATAAATAATAATAGTAATAAGGGAAATAATAATAAATATCGGGATAAAGACAAGAGTAGTAGGGATAGTAATAATAGAATAAGTATAATGATAACAGTCATAGCGATAATAATAATAGTAATAAGGATAATAATAATAGTTATAAGGATAATAATAATAGTAACAAGCATAATAATAATAGTTATAAGGATAGAGACAAGAGTAATAGGGATAGTAATAATAGAATAAGTATAATAATAACAGTCATAGCGATAATAATAATAGTAATGAGGATAATAATAATAGTTATAAGGATAGAGACAAGAGTAATAGGGATAATAATAATAGAATAAGTATAATAATAACAGTCATAGCGATAATAATAATAGTAATAAGGATAATAATAATAGTTATAAGGATAATAATAATAGTTATAAAGATAAAGAGAAGAGTAATAGGGATAGTAATAATAGAATAAGGATAATAATAATAGTTATAGTGCTAATAATAATAGTAATAAGTATAATAATAATAGTTATAAGGATAGAGACAAGAGTAATAGGGATAGTAATAATAGAATAAGGATAATAATAACAGTCATAGCGATAATAATAATAGTAATGAGGGTAACATTAATAGTTATAGAGATAATAATACTAGTAATAAGGATAATAATAACAGTTATAATGATAATAATAATAGTAATAAGGGAAATAATAATAGTTATAAGGATAAAGACAAGAGTAATAGGGATAGTAATAATAGAATAAGGATACTAATAACAGTCATAGCGATAATAATAATAGTAGTAAGGATAATAATAATAGTTATAGCGATAATAATAATAGTAATAAGCATAATAATAATAGTTATAGTGCGAATAATAATAGTAATAAGCATAATAATAATAGTTATAAGGATAGAGACAAGAGTAATAGGGATAGTAATAATAGAATAAGGATAATAATAACAGTCATAGCGATAATAATAATAGTAATGAGGATAATAATAATAGTTATAAGGATAGAGACAAGAGTAATAGGGATAGTAATAATAGAATAAGTATAATAATAACAGTCATAGCGATAATAATAATAGTAATAAGGATAATAATAATAGTTTTAGTGCTAATAATAATAGTAATAAGCATAACAATAATAGTTATAAGGATAAAGACAAGAGTAATAGGGATAGTAATAATAGAATAAGTATAATAATAACAGTCATAGCGATAATAATAATAGTAATGAGGATAACAATAATTGATATAGAGATAATAATACTAGTAATAAGGATAATAATAATAGTTATAAGGATAATAATAATAGTTATAAGGATAAAGAGAAGAGTAATAGGGATAGTAATAATAGAATAAGGATAATAATAACAGTCATATCGATAATAATAATAGAAATAAGGATAATAATAATAGTTATAGTGCTAATAATAATAGTAATAAGCATAATAATAATAGTTATAAGGATAGAGACAAGAGTAATAGGGATAGTAATAATACAATAAGGATAATAATAACAGTCATAGCGATAATAATAATAGTAATGAGGATAACAATAATAGTTATAGAGATAATAATACTAGTAATAAGGATAATAATAATAGTTATAAGGATAAAGAGAAGAGTAATAGGGATAGTAATAATAGAATAAGGATAATAATACCAGTCATAGCGATAATAATAATAGTAGTAGGGATAATAATAATAGTTATAGCGATAATAATAATAGTAATAAGGGTAATAATAATAGTTATAAGGATAATAATAATAGTTATAAGGATAAAGAGAAGAGTAATAGGGATAGTAATAATAGAATAAGGATAATAATAACAGTCATTGCGATAATAATAATAGTTATAAGGATAAAGACAAGAGTAATAATGATAGTAATAATAGAATAAGGATAATAATAACAGTCATAGCGATAATAATAATAGTAATGAGGATAATAATAATAGTATTAAGGATAGAGACAAGAGTAATAGGGATAGTAATAATAGAATAAGTATAATGATAACAGTCATAGCGATAATAATAATAGTAATAAGGATAATAATAATAGTTATAAGGATAATAATAATAGTAACAAGCATAATAATAATAGTTATAAGGATAGAGACAAGAGTAATAGGGATAGTAATAATAGAATAAGTATAATAATAACAGTCATAGCGATAATAATAATAGTAATGAGGATAATAATAATAGTTATAAGGATAGAGACAAGAGTAATAGGGATAATAATAATAGAATAAGTATAATAATAACAGTCATAGCGATAATAATAATAGTAATAAGGATAATAATAATAGTTATAAGGATAATAATAATAGTTATAAAGATAAAGAGAAGAGTAATAGGGATAGTAATAATAGAATAAGGATAATAATAATAGTTATAGTGCTAATAATAATAGTAATAAGTATAATAATAATAGTTATAAGGATAGAGACAAGAGTAATAGGGATAGTAATAATAGAATAAGGATAATAATAACAGTCATAGCGATAATAATAATAGTAATGAGGATAACATTAATAGTTATAGAGATAATAATACTAGGATTAAGGATAATAATAACAGTTATAATGATAATAATAATAGTAATAAGGGAAATAATAATAGTTATAAGGATAAAGACAAGAGTAATAGGGATAGTAATAATAGAATAAGGATACTAATAACAGTCATAGCGATAATAATAATAGTAGTAAGGATAATAATAATAGTTATAGCGATAATAATAATAGTAATAAGCATAATAATAATAGTTATAGTGCGAATAATAATAGTAATAAGCATAATAATAATAGTTATAAGGATAGAGACAAGAGTAATAGGGATAGTAATAATAGAATAAGGATAATAATAACAGTCATAGCGATAATAATAATAGTAGTAAGGATAATAATAATAGTTATAGCGACAATAATAATAGTAATAAGGGTAATAATAATAGTTATAAGGATAATAATAATAGTTATAAGGATAAAGAGAAGAGTAATAGGGATAGTAATAATAGAATAAGGATAATAATAACAGTCATTGCGATAATAATAACAGTAATAAGGATAATAATTATAGTTATAGCGTTAATAATAATAGTAATAAGGATAATAATAATAGTTATAAGGATAAAGACAAGAGTAATAATGATAGTAATAATAGAATAAGGATAATAATAACAGTCATAGCGATAATAATAATAGTAATGAGGATAATAATAATAGTATTAAGGATAGAGACAAGAGTAATAGGGATAGTAATAATAGAATAAGTATAATAATAACAGTCATAGCGATAATAATAATAGTAATTAGGATAATAATAATAGTTTTAGTGCTAATAATAATAGTAATAAGCATAACAATAATAGTTATAAGGATAAAGACAAGAGTAATAGGGATAGTAATAATAGAATATGTATAATAATAACAGTCATAGCGATAATAATAATAGTAATAAGGATAATAATAATAGTTATAGTGCGAATAATAATAGTAATAAGGATAAACATAATAGTTATAGTGCTAATAATACTAGTAATAAGGATAATAATAACAGTTATAGCGATAATAATAATAGTAATAAGGGAAATAATAATAAATATCAGGATAAAGACAAGAGTAATAGGGATACTAATAATAGAATAAGGATAATAATAACAGCCATAGCGATAATAATAATAGTAATAAGCATAATAATATTAGTTATAGTGCGAATAATAATAGTAATAAGCATAATAATAATAGTTATAAGGATAGAGACAAGAGTAATAGGGATAGTAATAATAGAATAAGGATAATAATAACAGTCATAGCGATAATAATAATAGTAATGAGGATAATAATAATAGCTTTAAGGATAGAGACAAGAGTAATAGGGATAGTAATAATAGAATAAGTATAATAATAACAGTCATAGCGATAATAATAATAGTAATAAGGATAATAATAATAGTTTTAGTGCTAATAATAATAGTAATAAGCATAACAATAATAGTTATAAGGATAAAAACAAGAGTAATATGGATAGTAATAATAGAATAAGTATAATAATAACAGTCATAGCGATAATAATAATAGAAATAAGGATAATAATAATAGTTATAGTGCGAATAATAATAGTAATAAGGATAAACATAATAGTTATAGTGCTAATAATACTAGTAATAAGGATAATAATAACAGTTATAGCGATAATAATAATAGTAATAAGGGAAATAATAATAAATATCAGGATAAAGACAAGAGTAATAGGGACAGTAATAATAGAAGAATTATAATAATAACAGTCATTGCGATAATAATAATAGTAGTAAGGATAAAAATAATAGTTATAGCGATAATAATAATAGTAATAAGGATAATAATAATTGTTATAAGGATAAAGACAAGAGTAATAGGGATAGTAATAATAGAATAAGTATAATAATAACAGTTATTGCGATAATAATAATAGTAATAAGGGAAATAATAATAAATATCAGGATAAAGATAAGAGTAATAGGGATAGTAATAATAGAAGAAGTATAATAATAACAGTCATTGCGATAATAATAATAGAAATAAGGATAATAATAATAGTTATAGTGCTAATAATAATAGTAATAAGCATAATAATAATAGTTATAAGGATAGAGACAAGAGTAATAGGGATAGTAATAATAGAATAAGGATAATAATAACAGTCATAGCGATAATAATAATAGTAATGAGGATAACAATAATAGTTATAGAGATAATAATACTAGTAATAAGGATAATAATAACAGTTATAATGATAATAATAATAGTAATAAGGGAAATAATAATAGTTATAAGGATAAAGACAAGAGTAATAGGGATAGTAATAATAGAATAAGGATACTAATAACAGTCATAGCGATAATAATAATAGTAGTAAGGATAATAATAATAGTTATAGCGATAATAATAATAGTAATAAGCATAATAATAATAGTTATAGTGCGAATAATAATAGTAATAAGCATAATAATAATAGTTATAAGGATAGAGACAAGAGTAATAGGGATAGTAATAATAGAATAAGGATAATAATAACAGTCATAGCGATAATAATAATAGTAATGAGGATAATAATAATAGTTATAAGGATAGAGACAAGAGTAATAGGGATAGTAATAATAGAATAAGTATAATAATAACAGTCATAGCGATAATAATAATAGTAATAAGGATAATAATAATAGTTTTAGTGCTAATAATAATAGTAATAAGCATAACAATAATAGTTATAAGGATAAAGACAAGAGTAATAGGGATAGTAATAATAGAATAAGTATAATAATAACAGTCATAGCGATAATAATAATAGTAATGAGGATAACAATAATAGATATAGAGATAATAATACTAGTAATAAGGATAATAATAATAGTTATAAGGATAATAATAATAGTTATAAGGATAAAGAGAAGAGTAATAGGGATAGTAATAATAGAATAAGGATAATAATAACAGTCATAGCGATAATAATAATAGAAATAAGGATAATAATAATAGTTATAGTGCTAATAATAATAGTAATAAGCATAATAATAATAGTTATAAGGATAGAGACAAGAGTAATAGGGATAGTAATAATACAATAAGGATAATAATAACAGTCATAGCTATAATAATAATAGTAATGAGGATAACAATAATAGTTATAGAGATAATAATACTAGTAATAAGGATAATAATAATAGTTATAAGGATAAAGAGAAGAGTAATAGGGATAGTAATAATAGAATAAGGATAATAATACCAGTCATAGCGATAATAATAATAGTAGTAGGGATAATAATAATAGTTATAGCGATAATAATAATAGTAATAAGGGTAATAATAATAGTTATAAGGATAATAATAATAGTTATAAGGATAAAGAGAAGAGTAATAGGGATAGTAATAATAGAATAAGGATAATAATAACAGTCATTGCGATAATAATAATAGTTATAAGGATAAAGACAAGAGTAATAATGATAGTAATAATAGAATAAGGATAATAATAACAGTCATAGCGATAATAATAATAGTAATGAGGATAATAATAATAGTATTAAGGATAGAGACAAGAGTAATAGGGATAGTAATAATAGAATAAGTATAATGATAACAGTCATAGCGATAATTATAATAGTAATAAGGATAATAATAATAGTTATAAGGATAATAATAATAGTAACAAGCATAATAATAATAGTTATAAGGATAGAGACAAGAGTAATAGGGATAGTAATAATAGAATAAGTATAATAATAACAGTCATAGCGATAATAATAATAGTAATGAGGATAATAATAATAGTTATAAGGATAGAGACAAGAGTAATAGGGATAATAATAATAGAATAAGTATAATAATAACAGTCATAGCGATAATAATAATAGTAATAAGGATAATAATAATAGTTATAAGGATAATAATAATAGTTATAAAGATAAAGAGAAGAGTAATAGGGATAGTAATAATAGAATAAGGATAATAATAATAGTTATAGTGCTAATAATAATAGTAATAAGTATAATAATAATAGTTATAAGGATAGAGACAAGAGTAATAGGGATAGTAATAATAGAATAAGGATAATAATAACAGTCATAGCGATAATAATAATAGTAATGAGGATAACATTAATAGTTATAGAGATAATAATACTAGGATTAAGGATAATAATAACAGTTATAATGATAATAATAATAGTAATAAGGGAAATAATAATAGTTATAAGGATAAAGACAAGAGTAATAGGGATAGTAATAATAGAATAAGGATACTAATAACAGTCATAGCGATAATAATAATAGTAGTAAGGATAATAATAATAGTTATAGCGATAATAATAATAGTAATAAGCATAATAATAATAGTTATAGTGCGAATAATAATAGTAATAAGCATAATAATAATAGTTATAAGGATAGAGACAAGAGTAATAGGGATAGTAATAATAGAATAAGGATAATAATAACAGTCATAGCGATAATAATAATAGTAATGAGGATAATAATAATAGTTATAAGGATAGAGACAAGAGTAATAGGGATAGTAATAATAGAATAAGTATAATAATAACAGTCATAGCGATAATAATAATAGTAATAAGGATAATAATAATAGTTTTAGTGCTAATAATAATAGTAATAAGCATAACAATAATAGTTATAAGGATAAAGACAAGAGTAATAGGGATAGTAATAATAGAATAAGTATAATAATAACAGTCATAGCGATAATAATAATAGTAATGAGGATAACAATAATAGATATAGAGATAATAATACTAGTAATAAGGATAATAATAATAGTTATAAGGATAATAATAATAGTTATAAGGATAAAGAGAAGAGTAATAGGGATAGTAATAATAGAATAAGGATAATAATAACAGTCATAGCGATAATAATAATAGAAATAAGGATAATAATAATAGTTATAGTGCTAATAATAATAGTAATAAGCATAATAATAATAGTTATAAGGATAGAGACAGGAGTAATAGGGATAGTAATAATACAATAAGGATAATAATAACAGTCATAGCGATAATAATAATAGTAATGAGGATAACAATAATAGTTATAGAGATAATAATACTAGTAATAAGGATAATAATAATAGTTATAAGGATAAAGAGAAGAGTAATAGGGATAGTAATAATAGAATAAGGATAATAATAACAGTCATAGCGATAATAATAATAGTAGTAAGGATAATAATAATAGTTATAGCGACAATAATAATAGTAATAAGGGTAATAATAATAGTTATAAGGATAATAATAATAGTTATAAGGATAAAGAGAAGAGTAATAGGGATAGTAATAATAGAATAAGGATAATAATAACAGTCATTGCTATAATAATAACAGTAATAAGGATAATAATTATAGTTATAGCGTTAATAATAATAGTAATAAGGATAATAATAATAGTTATAAGGATAAAGACAAGAGTAATAATGATAGTAATAATAGAATAAGGATAATAATAACAGTCATAGCGATAATAATAATAGTAATGAGGATAATAATAATAGTATTAAGGATAGAGACAAGAGTAATAGGGATAGTAATAATAGAATAAGTATAATAATATCAGTCATAGCGATAATAATAATAGTAATTAGGATAATAATAATAGTTTTAGTGCTAATAATAATAGTAATAAGCATAACAATAATAGTTATAAGGATAAAGACAAGAGTAATAGGTATAGTAATAATAGAATATGTATAATAATAACAGTCATAGCGATAATAATAATAGTAATAAGGATAATAATAATAGTTATAGTGCGAATAATAATAGTAATAAGGATAAACATAATAGTTATAGTGCTAATAATACTAGTAATAAGGATAATAATAACAGTTATAGCGATAATAATAATAGTAATAAGGGAAATAATAATAAATATCAGGATAAAGACAAGAGTAATAGGGATACTAATAATAGAATAAGGATAATAATAACAGCCATAGCGATAATAATAATAGTAATAAGCATAATAATATTAGTTATAGTGCGAATAATAATAGTAATAAGCATAATAATAATAGTTATAAGGATAGAGACAAGAGTAATAGGGATAGTAATAATAGAATAAGGATAATAATAACAGTCATAGCGATAATAATAATAGTAATGAGGATAACAATAATAGTTATAGAGATAATAATACTAGTAATAAGGATAATAATAACAGTTATAATGATAATAATAATAGTAATAAGGGAAATAATAATAGTTATAAGGATAAAGACAAGAGTAATAGGGATAGTAATAATAGAATAAGGATACTAATAACAGTCATAGCGATAATAATAATAGTAGTAAGGATAATAATAATAGTTATAGCGATAATAATAATAGTAATAAGCATAATAATAATAGTTATAGTGCGAATAATAATAGTAATAAGCATAATAATAATAGTTATAAGGATAGAGACAAGAGTAATAGGGATAGTAATAATAGAATAAGGATAATAATAACAGTCATAGCGATAATAATAATAGTAATGAGGATAATAATAATAGTTATAAGGATAGAGACAAGAGTAATAGGGATAGTAATAATAGAATAAGTATAATAATAACAGTCATAGCGATAATAATAATAGTAATAAGGATAATAATAATAGTTTTAGTGCTAATAATAATAGTAATAAGCATAACAATAATAGTTATAAGGATAAAGACAAGAGTAATAGGGATAGTAATAATAGAATAAGTATAATAATAACAGTCATAGCGATAATAATAATAGTAATGAGGATAACAATAATAGATATAGAGATAATAATACTAGTAATAAGGATAATAATAATAGTTATAAGGATAATAATAATAGTTATAAGGATAAAGAGAAGAGTAATAGGGATAGTAATAATAGAATAAGGATAATAATAACAGTCATAGCGATAATAATAATAGAAATAAGGATAATAATAATAGTTATAGTGCTAATAATAATAGTAATAAGCATAATAATAATAGTTATAAGGATAGAGACAAGAGTAATAGGGATAGTAATAATACAATAAGGATAATAATAACAGTCATAGCTATAATAATAATAGTAATGAGGATAACAATAATAGTTATAGAGATAATAATACTAGTAATAAGGATAATAATAATAGTTATAAGGATAAAGAGAAGAGTAATAGGGATAGTAATAATAGAATAAGGATAATAATACCAGTCATAGCGATAATAATAATAGTAGTAGGGATAATAATAATAGTTATAGCGATAATAATAATAGTAATAAGGGTAATAATAATAGTTATAAGGATAATAATAATAGTTATAAGGATAAAGAGAAGAGTAATAGGGATAGTAATAATAGAATAAGGATAATAATAACAGTCATTGCGATAATAATAATAGTTATAAGGATAAAGACAAGAGTAATAATGATAGTAATAATAGAATAAGGATAATAATAACAGTCATAGCGATAATAATAATAGTAATGAGGATAATAATAATAGTATTAAGGATAGAGACAAGAGTAATAGGGATAGTAATAATAGAATAAGTATAATGATAACAGTCATAGCGATAATTATAATAGTAATAAGGATAATAATAATAGTTATAAGGATAATAATAATAGTAACAAGCATAATAATAATAGTTATAAGGATAGAGACAAGAGTAATAGGGATAGTAATAATAGAATAAGTATAATAATAACAGTCATAGCGATAATAATAATAGTAATGAGGATAATAATAATAGTTATAAGGATAGAGACAAGAGTAATAGGGATAATAATAATAGAATAAGTATAATAATAACAGTCATAGCGATAATAATAATAGTAATAAGGATAATAATAATAGTTATAAGGATAATAATAATAGTTATAAAGATAAAGAGAAGAGTAATAGGGATAGTAATAATAGAATAAGGATAATAATAACAGTCATAGCGATAATAATAATAGTAATGAGGATAATAATAATAGTATTAAGGATAGAGACAAGAGTAATAGGGATAGTAATAATAGAATAAGTATAATAATATCAGTCATAGCGATAATAATAATAGTAATTAGGATAATAATAATAGTTTTAGTGCTAATAATAATAGTAATAAGCATAACAATAATAGTTATAAGGATAAAGACAAGAGTAATAGGTATAGTAATAATAGAATATGTATAATAATAACAGTCATAGCGATAATAATAATAGTAATAAGGATAATAATAATAGTTATAGTGCGAATAATAATAGTAATAAGGATAAACATAATAGTTATAGTGCTAATAATACTAGTAATAAGGATAATAATAACAGTTATAGCGATAATAATAATAGTAATAAGGGAAATAATAATAAATATCAGGATAAAGACAAGAGTAATAGGGATACTAATAATAGAATAAGGATAATAATAACAGCCATAGCGATAATAATAATAGTAATAAGCATAATAATATTAGTTATAGTGCGAATAATAATAGTAATAAGCATAATAATAATAGTTATAAGGATAGAGACAAGAGTAATAGGGATAGTAATAATAGAATAAGGATAATAATAACAGTCATAGCGATAATAATAATAGTAATGAGGATAACAATAATAGTTATAGAGATAATAATACTAGTAATAAGGATAATAATAACAGTTATAATGATAATAATAATAGTAATAAGGGAAATAATAATAGTTATAAGGATAAAGACAAGAGTAATAGGGATAGTAATAATAGAATAAGGATACTAATAACAGTCATAGCGATAATAATAATAGTAGTAAGGATAATAATAATAGTTATAGCGATAATAATAATAGTAATAAGCATAATAATAATAGTTATAGTGCGAATAATAATAGTAATAAGCATAATAATAATAGTTATAAGGATAGAGACAAGAGTAATAGGGATAGTAATAATAGAATAAGGATAATAATAACAGTCATAGCGATAATAATAATAGTAATGAGGATAATAATAATAGTTATAAGGATAGAGACAAGAGTAATAGGGATAGTAATAATAGAATAAGTATAATAATAACAGTCATAGCGATAATAATAATAGTAATAAGGATAATAATAATAGTTTTAGTGCTAATAATAATAGTAATAAGCATAACAATAATAGTTATAAGGATAAAGACAAGAGTAATAGGGATAGTAATAATAGAATAAGTATAATAATAACAGTCATAGCGATAATAATAATAGTAATGAGGATAACAATAATAGATATAGAGATAATAATACTAGTAATAAGGATAATAATAATAGTTATAAGGATAATAATAATAGTTATAAGGATAAAGAGAAGAGTAATAGGGATAGTAATAATAGAATAAGGATAATAATAACAGTCATAGCGATAATAATAATAGAAATAAGGATAATAATAATAGTTATAGTGCTAATAATAATAGTAATAAGCATAATAATAATAGTTATAAGGATAGAGACAAGAGTAATAGGGATAGTAATAATACAATAAGGATAATAATAACAGTCATAGCTATAATAATAATAGTAATGAGGATAACAATAATAGTTATAGAGATAATAATACTAGTAATAAGGATAATAATAATAGTTATAAGGATAAAGAGAAGAGTAATAGGGATAGTAATAATAGAATAAGGATAATAATACCAGTCATAGCGATAATAATAATAGTAGTAGGGATAATAATAATAGTTATAGCGATAATAATAATAGTAATAAGGGTAATAATAATAGTTATAAGGATAATAATAATAGTTATAAGGATAAAGAGAAGAGTAATAGGGATAGTAATAATAGAATAAGGATAATAATAACAGTCATTGCGATAATAATAATAGTTATAAGGATAAAGACAAGAGTAATAATGATAGTAATAATAGAATAAGGATAATAATAACAGTCATAGCGATAATAATAATAGTAATGAGGATAATAATAATAGTATTAAGGATAGAGACAAGAGTAATAGGGATAGTAATAATAGAATAAGTATAATGATAACAGTCATAGCGATAATTATAATAGTAATAAGGATAATAATAATAGTTATAAGGATAATAATAATAGTAACAAGCATAATAATAATAGTTATAAGGATAGAGACAAGAGTAATAGGGATAGTAATAATAGAATAAGTATAATAATAACAGTCATAGCGATAATAATAATAGTAATGAGGATAATAATAATAGTTATAAGGATAGAGACAAGAGTAATAGGGATAATAATAATAGAATAAGTATAATAATAACAGTCATAGCGATAATAATAATAGTAATAAGGATAATAATAATAGTTATAAGGATAATAATAATAGTTATAAAGATAAAGAGAAGAGTAATAGGGATAGTAATAATAGAATAAGGATAATAATAATAGTTATAGTGCTAATAATAATAGTAATAAGTATAATAATAATAGTTATAAGGATAGAGACAAGAGTAATAGGGATAGTAATAATAGAATAAGGATAATAATAACAGTCATAGCGATAATAATAATAGTAATGAGGATAACATTAATAGTTATAGAGATAATAATACTAGGATTAAGGATAATAATAACAGTTATAATGATAATAATAATAGTAATAAGGGAAATAATAATAGTTATAAGGATAAAGACAAGAGTAATAGGGATAGTAATAATAGAATAAGGATACTAATAACAGTCATAGCGATAATAATAATAGTAGTAAGGATAATAATAATAGTTATAGCGATAATAATAATAGTAATAAGCATAATAATAATAGTTATAGTGCGAATAATAATAGTAATAAGCATAATAATAATAGTTATAAGGATAGAGACAAGAGTAATAGGGATAGTAATAATAGAATAAGGATAATAATAACAGTCATAGCGATAATAATAATAGTAATGAGGATAATAATAATAGTTATAAGGATAGAGACAAGAGTAATAGGGATAGTAATAATAGAATAAGTATAATAATAACAGTCATAGCGATAATAATAATAGTAATAAGGATAATAATAATAGTTTTAGTGCTAATAATAATAGTAATAAGCATAACAATAATAGTTATAAGGATAAAGACAAGAGTAATAGGGATAGTAATAATAGAATAAGTATAATAATAACAGTCATAGCGATAATAATAATAGTAATGAGGATAACAATAATAGATATAGAGATAATAATACTAGTAATAAGGATAATAATAATAGTTATAAGGATAATAATAATAGTTATAAGGATAAAGAGAAGAGTAATAGGGATAGTAATAATAGAATAAGGATAATAATAACAGTCATAGCGATAATAATAATAGAAATAAGGATAATAATAATAGTTATAGTGCTAATAATAATAGTAATAAGCATAATAATAATAGTTATAAGGATAGAGACAGGAGTAATAGGGATAGTAATAATACAATAAGGATAATAATAACAGTCATAGCGATAATAATAATAGTAATGAGGATAACAATAATAGTTATAGAGATAATAATACTAGTAATAAGGATAATAATAATAGTTATAAGGATAAAGAGAAGAGTAATAGGGATAGTAATAATAGAATAAGGATAATAATAACAGTCATAGCGATAATAATAATAGTAGTAAGGATAATAATAATAGTTATAGCGACAATAATAATAGTAATAAGGGTAATAATAATAGTTATAAGGATAATAATAATAGTTATAAGGATAAAGAGAAGAGTAATAGGGATAGTAATAATAGAATAAGGATAATAATAACAGTCATTGCTATAATAATAACAGTAATAAGGATAATAATTATAGTTATAGCGTTAATAATAATAGTAATAAGGATAATAATAATAGTTATAAGGATAAAGACAAGAGTAATAATGATAGTAATAATAGAATAAGGATAATAATAACAGTCATAGCGATAATAATAATAGTAATGAGGATAATAATAATAGTATTAAGGATAGAGACAAGAGTAATAGGGATAGTAATAATAGAATAAGTATAATAATATCAGTCATAGCGATAATAATAATAGTAATTAGGATAATAATAATAGTTTTAGTGCTAATAATAATAGTAATAAGCATAACAATAATAGTTATAAGGATAAAGACAAGAGTAATAGGTATAGTAATAATAGAATATGTATAATAATAACAGTCATAGCGATAATAATAATAGTAATAAGGATAATAATAATAGTTATAGTGCGAATAATAATAGTAATAAGGATAAACATAATAGTTATAGTGCTAATAATACTAGTAATAAGGATAATAATAACAGTTATAGCGATAATAATAATAGTAATAAGGGAAATAATAATAAATATCAGGATAAAGACAAGAGTAATAGGGATACTAATAATAGAATAAGGATAATAATAACAGCCATAGCGATAATAATAATAGTAATAAGCATAATAATATTAGTTATAGTGCGAATAATAATAGTAATAAGCATAATAATAATAGTTATAAGGATAGAGACAAGAGTAATAGGGATAGTAATAATAGAATAAGGATAATAATAACAGTCATAGCGATAATAATAATAGTAATGAGGATAATAATAATAGCTTTAAGGATAGAGACAAGAGTAATAGGGATAGTAATAATAGAATAAGTATAATAATAACAGTCATAGCGATAATAATAATAGTAATAAGGATAATAATAATAGTTTTAGTGCTAATAATAATAGTAATAAGCATAACAATAATAGTTATAAGGATAAAAACAAGAGTAATATGGATAGTAATAATAGAATAAGTATAATAATAACAGTCATAGCGATAATAATAATAGAAATAAGGATAATAATAATAGTTATAGTGCGAATAATAATAGTAATAAGGATAAACATAATAGTTATAGTGCTAATAATACTAGTAATAAGGATAATAATAACAGTTATAGCGATAATAATAATAGTAATAAGGGAAATAATAATAAATATCAGGATAAAGACAAGAGTAATAGGGACAGTAATAATAGAAGAATTATAATAATAACAGTCATTGCGATAATAATAATAGTAGTAAGGATAAAAATAATAGTTATAGCGATAATAATAATAGTAATAAGGATAATAATAATTGTTATAAGGATAAAGACAAGAGTAATAGGGATAGTAATAATAGAATAAGTATAATAATAACAGTTATTGCGATAATAATAATAGTAATAAGGGAAATAATAATAAATATCAGGATAAAGATAAGAGTAATAGGGATAGTAATAATAGAAGAAGTATAATAATAACAGTCATTGCGATAATAATAATAGAAATAAGGATAATAATAATAGTTATAGTGCTAATAATAATAGTAATAAGCATAATAATAATAGTTATAAGGATAGAGACAAGAGTAATAGGGATAGTAATAATAGAATAAGGATAATAATAACAGTCATAGCGATAATAATAATAGTAATGAGGATAACAATAATAGTTATAGAGATAATAATACTAGTAATATGGATAATAATAACAGTTATAATGATAATAATAATGGTAATAAGGGAAATAATAATAGTTATAAGGATAGAGACAAGAGTAATAGGGATAGTAATAATAGAATAAGGATAATAATAACAGTCATAGCGATAATAATAATAGTAATGAGGATAACAATAATAGTTATAGAGATAATAATACTAGTAATATGGATAATAATAACAGTTATAATGATAATAATAATGGTAATGAGGGAAATAATAATAGTTATAAGAATAGAGACAAGAGTAATAGGGATAGTAATAGTAGAATAAGCATAATAATAACAGTCATAGCGATAATAATAATAGTAATAAGGATAATAATAATAGTTATAGTGCTAGTAATAATAGTAATAAGGATAATAATAATAGTTATAGCGATAATAATAATAGTAATAAGGATAATAATAATTGTTATAAGGATAAAGAGAAGAGTAATAGGGATAGTAATAATAGAATAAGGATAATAATAATAGTTATAGTGCTAATAATAATAGTAATAAGTATAATAATAATAGTTATAAGGATAGAGACAAGAGTAATAGGGATAGTAATAATAGAATAAGGATAATAATAACAGTCATAGCGATAATAATAATAGTAATGAGGATAACATTAATAGTTATAGAGATAATAATACTAGTAATAAGGATAATAATAACAGTTATAATGATAATAATAATAGTAATAAGGGAAATAATAATAGTTATAAGGATAAAGACAAGAGTAATAGGGATAGTAATAATAGAATAAGGATACTAATAACAGTCATAGCGATAATAATAATAGTAGTAACGATAATAATAATAGTTATAGCGATAATAATAATAGTAATAAGCATAATAATAATAGTTATAGTGCGAATAATAATAGTAATAAGCATAATAATAATAGTTATAAGGATAGAGACAAGAGTAATAGGGATAGTAATAATAGAATAAGGATAATAATAACAGTCATAGCGATAATAATAATAGTAATGAGGATAATAATAATAGTTATAAGGATAGAGACAAGAGTAATAGGGATAGTAATAATAGAATAAGTATAATAATAACAGTCATAGCGATAATAATAATAGTAATAAGGATAATAATAATAGTTTTAGTGCTAATAATAATAGTAATAAGCATAACAATAATAGTTATAAGGATAAAGACAAGAGTAATAGGGATAGTAATAATAGAATAAGTATAATAATAACAGTCATAGCGATAATAATAATAGTAATGAGGATAACAATAATAGATATAGAGATAATAATACTAGTAATAAGGATAATAATAATAGTTATAAGGATAATAATAATAGTTATAAGGATAAAGAGAAGAGTAATAGGGATAGTAATAATAGAATAAGGATAATAATAACAGTCATAGCGATAATAATAATAGAAATAAGGATAATAATAATAGTTATAGTGCTAATAATAATAGTAATAAGCATAATAATAATAGTTATAAGGATAGAGACAAGAGTAATAGGGATAGTAATAATACAATAAGGATAATAATAACAGTCATAGCGATAATAATAATAGTAATGAGGATAACAATAATAGTTATAGAGATAATAATACTAGTAATAAGGATAATAATAATAGTTATAAGGATAAAGAGAAGAGTAATAGGGATAGTAATAATAGAATAAGGATAATAATAACAGTCATAGCGATAATAATATTAGTAGTAAGGATAATAATAATAGTTATAGCGACAATAATAATAGTAATAAGGGTAATAATAATAGTTATAAGGATAATAATAATAGTTATAAGGATAAAGAGAAGAGTAATAGGGATAGTAATAATAGAATAAGGATAATAATAACAGTCATTGCGATAATAATAACAGTAATAAGGATAATAATTATAGTTATAGCGATAATAATAATAGTAATAAGGATAATAATAATAGTTATAAGGATAAAGACAAGAGTAATAATGATAGTAATAATAGAATAAGGATAATAATAACAGTCATAGCGATAATAATAATAGTAATGAGGATAATAATAATAGTATTAAGGATAGAGACAAGAGTAATAGGGATAGTAATAATAGAATAAGTATAATAATAACAGTCATAGCGATAATAATAATAGTAATTAGGATAATAATAATAGTTTTAGTGCTAATAATAATAGTAATAAGCATAACAATAATAGTTATAAGGATAAAGACAAGAGTAATAGGGATAGTAATAATAGAATATGTATAATAATAACAGTCATAGCGATAATAATAATAGTAATAAGGATAATAATAATAGTTATAGTGCGAATAATAATAGTAATAAGGATAAACATAATAGTTATAGTGCTAATAATACTAGTAATAAGGATAATAATAACAGTTATAGCGATAATAATAATAGTAATAAGGGAAATAATAATAAATATCAGGATAAAGACAAGAGTAATAGGGATACTAATAATAGAATAAGGATAATAATAACAGCCATAGCGATAATAATAATAGTAATAAGCATAATAATAATAGTTATAGTGCGAATAATAATAGTAATAAGCATAATAATAATAGTTATAAGGATAGAGACAAGAGTAATAGGGATAGTAATAATAGAATAAGGATAATAATAACAGTCATAGCGATAATAATAATAGTAATGAGGATAATAATAATAGTTATAAGGATAGAGACAAGAGTAATAGGGATAGTAATAATAGAATAAGTATAATAATAACAGTCATAGCGATAATAATAATAGTAATAAGGATAATAATAATAGTTTTAGTGCTAATAATAATAGTAATAAGCATAACAATAATAGTTATAAGGATAAAAACAAGAGTAATATGGATAGTAATAATAGAATAAGTACAATAATAACAGTCACAGCGATAATAATAATAGTAATAAGGATAATAATAATAGTTATAGTGCGAATAATAATAGTAATAAGGATAAACATAATAGTTATAGTGCTAATAATACTAGTAATAAGGATAATAATAACAGTTATAGCGATAATAATAATAGTAATAAGGGAAATAATAATAAATATCAGGATAAAGACAAGAGTAATAGGGACAGTAATAATAGAAGAATTATAATAATAACAGTCATTGCGATAATAATAATAGTAGTAAGGATAATAATAATAGTTATAGCGATAATAATAATAGTAATAAGGATAATAATAATTGTTATAAGGATAAAGACAAGAGTAATAGGGATAGTAATAATAGAATAAGTATAATAATAACAGTTATTGCGATAATAATAATAGTAATAAGGGAAATAATAATAAATATCAGGATAAAGATAAGAGTAATAGGGATAGTAATAATAGAAGAAGTATAATAATAACAGTCATTGCGATAATAATAATAGAAATAAGGATAATAATAATAGTTATAGTGCTAATAATAATAGTAATAAGCATAATAATAATAGTTATAAGGATAGAGACAAGAGTAATAGGGATAGTAATAATAGAATAAGGATAATAATAACAGTCATAGCGATAATAATAATAGTAATGAGGATAACAATAATAGTTATAGAGATAATAATACTAGTAATATGGATAATAATAACAGTTATAATGATAATAATAATGGTAATAAGGGAAATAATAATAGTTATAAGGATAAAGAGAAGAGTAATAGGGATAGTAATAATAGAATAAGGATAATAATAACAGTCATAGCGATAATAATAATAGAAATAAGGATAATAATAATAGTTATAGTGCTAATAATAATAGTAATAAGCATAATAATAATAGTTATAAGGATAGAGACAAGAGTAATAGGGATAGTAATAATAGAATAAGGATAATAATAACAGTCATAGCGATAATAATAATAGTAATGAGGATAACAATAATAGTTATAGAGATAATAATACTAGTAATATGGATAATAATAACAGTTATAATGATAATAATAATGGTAATGAGGGAAATAATAATAGTTATAAGAATAGAGACAAGAGTAATAGGGATAGTAATAGTAGAATAAGCATAATAATAACAGTCATAGCGATAATAATAATAGTAATAAGGATAATAATAATAGTTATAGTGCTAGTAATAATAGTAATAAGGATAATAATAATAGTTATAGCGATAATAATAATAGTAATAAGGATAATAATAATTGTTATAAGGATAAAGAGAAGAGTAATAGGGATAGTAATAACAGTATAAGGATAATAATAACAGTCATAGCGATAATAATAATAATAGTAATGAGGATAATAATAATAGTTATAAGGATAGAGACAAGAGTAATAGGGATAGTAATAATAGAATAAGTATAATAATAACAGTCATAGCGATAATAATAATAGCAATAAGGATAATAATAATAGTTATAGTGCGAATAATAATAGTAATAAGGATAAACGTAATAGTTATAGTGCTAATAATACTAGTAATAAGGATGATAATAACAGTTATAGCGATAATAATAATAGTAATAAGGGAAATAATAATAAATATCAGGATAAAGACAAGAGTAGTAGGGATAGTAATAATAGAAGAAGTATAATAATAACAGTCATAGCGATAATAATAATAGTAGTAAGGATAATAATAATAGTTATAGCGATAATAATAATAGTAATAAGGGTAATAATAATAGTTATAAGGATAATAATAATAGTTATAAGGATAAAGACAAGAGTAATAGGGATAGTACTAATAGAATAAGTATAATAATAACAGTTATAGCGATAATAATAATAGTAGTAAGGATAATAATAATAGTTATAGCGATAATAATAATAGTAATAAGGATAATAATAATTGTTATAAGGATAAAGAGAAGAGTAATAGGGATAGTAATAATAGAATAAGGATAATAATAACAGTCATAGCGATAATAATAATAGTAGTAAAAATAATAATAATAGTTATAGCGATAATAATGATAGTAATAAGGATAATAATAATTGTTATAAGGATAAAGAGAAGAGTAATAGGGATAGTAATAATAGAATAAGGATAATAATAACAGTCATGGCAATAATAATAATAGTAGTAAGTATAATAATAATAGTAATATGCATAATAATAATAGTTATAAGGATAATAATAATAGTTATAAGGATAAAGAGAAGAGTAATAGGGATAGCAATAATAGAATAAGGATAATAATAACAGTCATAGCGATAATAATAATAGAAGTAAGGATAATAATAATAGTTATAGCGATAATAATAATAGTAATAAGGATAATAATAATTGTTATAAGGATAAGGAGAAGAGTAATAGGGATAGTAATAATAGAATAAGGATAATAATAACAGTCATGGCGATAATAATAATAGTAATAAGGATAATAATAATAGTTATAGCGATAATAATAATAGTTATAAGGATAAAGACAAGAGTAATAGGGATAGTAATAATGGAATAAGGATAATAATAACAGTCATAGCGATAATAATAATAGTAATGAGGATAATAATAATAGTTATAAGGATAGAGACAAGAGTAATAGGGATAGTAATAATAGAATAAGTATAATAATAACAGTCATAGCGATAATAATAATAGTAACAAGGATAATAATAATAGTATTAGTGCTAATAATAATAGTAATAAGCATAACAATAATAGTTATAAGGATAAAGACATGAGTAATAGGGATAGTAATAATAGAATAAGTATAATAATAACAGTCATAGCGATAATAATAATAGTAATAAGGATAACAATAATAGTTATAGTGCGAATAATAATAGTAATAAGGATAAACATAATAGTTATAGTGCTAATAATACTAGTAATAAGGATAATAATAACAGTTATAGCGATAATAATAATAGTAAGAAGGGAAATAATAATAAATATCAGGATAAAGACAAGAGTAATAGGGATAGTAATAATAGAAGAAGTATAATAATAACAGTCATTGCGATAATAATAATAGTAGTAAGGATAATAATAATAGTTATAGCGATAATAATAATAGTAATATGCATAATAATAATAGTTATAAGTATAATAATAATAGTAGTAAGGATAATAATAATAGTTATAGCGATAATAATAATAGTAATAAGGATAATAATAATAGTTATAGCGATAATAATAATAGTAATAAGGATAATAATAATTGTTATAAGGATAAAGAGAAGAGTAATAGGGATAGTAATAATAGAATAAGGATAATAATAACAGTCATTGCGATCATAATAATAGTAATATTTATAATAATATTAGTTATAGCGATAATAATAATAGTAATAAGGATAATAATAATAGTTATAAGGATAAATACAAGAGTAATAGGGATAGTAATAATAGAATAAGGATAATAATAACAGTCATAGCGATAATAATAATAGCAATAAGGATAATAATAATAGTTATAGTGCGAATAATAATAGTAATAAGGATAAACGTAATAGTTATAGTGCTAATAATACTAGTAATAAGGATGATAATAACAGTTACAGCGATAATAATAATAGTAATAAGGGAAATAATAATAAATATCAGGATAAAGACAAGAGTAGTAGGGATAGTAATAATAGAATAAGGATAATAATAACAGTCATAGCGATAATAATAATAGTAATGAGGATAACAATAATAGTTATAGAGATAATAATACTAGTAATAAGGATAATAATAATAGTTATAAGGATAGAGACAAGAGTAATAGGGATAGTAATAATAGAATAAGGATAATAATAACAGTCATAGCGAAAATAATAATAGTAATGAGGATAACAATAATAGTTATAGAGATAATAATACTGGTAATAAGGATAATAATAATAGTTATAAGGATAAAGAGAAGAGTAATAGGGATAGTAATAATAGAATAAGGATAATAATAACAGTCATAGCGATAATAATAATAGTCGTAAGGATAATAATAATAGTTATAGCGATAATAATAATAGTAATAAGGATAATAATAATTGTTATAAGGATAAAGAGAAGAGTAATAGGGATAGTAATAATAGAATAAGGATAATAATAATAGTAATAAGGATAATAATAATAGTAATAAGGATAATAATAATACTTATAAGGATAAAGACAAGAGTAATAGGGATAGTAATAATAGGAGAAGTATAATAATAACAGTCATTGCGATAATAATAATAGAAATAAGGATGATAATAATAGTTATAGTGCTAATAATAATAGTAATAAGCATAATAATAATAGTTATAAGGATAGAGACAAGAGTAATAGGGATAGTAATAGTAGAATAAGCATAATAATAACAGTCATAGCGATAATAATAATAGTAATAAGGATAATAATAATAGTTATAGTGCTAGTAATAATAGTAATAAGGATAATAATAATAGTTATAGCGATAATAATAATAGTAATAAGGATAATAATAATTGTTATAAGGATAAAGAGAAGAGTAATACAGATAGTAATAATAGAATAAGGATAATAATAACAGTCATTGCGATCATAATAATAGTAATATTTATAATAATATTAGTTATAGCGATAATAATAATAGTAATAAGGATAATAATAATAGTTATAAGGATAAAGACAAGAGTAATAGGGATAGTAATAATAGAATAAGGATAATAATAACAGTCATAGCGATAATAATAATAGTAATGAGGATAACAATAATAGTTATAGAGATAATAATACTAGTAATAAGGATAATAATAATAGTTATAAGGATAAAGAGAAGAGTAATAGGGATAGTAATAATAGAATAAGGATAATAATAACAGTCATAGCGATAATAATAATAATAGTAAGGATAATAATAATAGTTATAGCGATAATAATAATAGTCATAAGGGTAATAATAATAGTTATAAGGATAATAATAATAGTTATAAGGATAAAGAGAAGAGTAATAGGGATAGTAATAATAGAATAAGGATAATAATAACAGTCATTGCGATAATAATAACAGTAATAAGGATAATAATTATAGTTATAGCGATAATAATAATAGTAATAAGGATAATAATAATAGTTATAAGGATAAAGACAAGAGTAATAATGATAGTAATAATAGAATAAGGATAATAATAACAGTCATAGCGATAATAATAATAGTAATGAGGATAATAATAATAGTATTAAGGATAGAGACAAGAGTAATAGGGATAGTAATAATAGAATAAGTATAATGATAACAGTCATAGCGATAATAATAATAGTAATAAGGATAATAATAATAGTTATAAGGATAATAATAATAGTAACAAGCATAATAATAATAGTTATAAGGATAGAGTCAAGAGTAATAGGGATAGTAATAATAGAATAAGTATAATAATAACAGTCATAGCGATAATAATAATAGTAATGAGGATAATAATAATAGTTATAAGGATAGAGACAAGAGTAATAGGGATAATAATAATAGAATAAGTATAATAATAACAGTCATAGCGATAATAATAATAGTAATAAGGATAATAATAATAGTTATAAGGATAATAATAATAGTTATAAAGATAAAGAGAAGAGTAATAGGGATAGTAATAATAGAATAAGGATAATAATAATAGTTATAGTGCTAATAATAATAGTAATAAGTATAATAATAATAGTTATAAGGATAGAGACAAGAGTAATAGGGATAGTAATAATAGAATAAGGATAATAATAACAGTCATAGCGATAATAATAATAGTAATGAGGATAACATTAATAGTTATAGAGATAATAATACTAGTAATAAGGATAATAATAACAGTTATAATGATAATAATAATAGTAATAAGGGAAATAATAATAGTTATAAGGATAAAGACAAGAGTAATAGGGATAGTAATAATAGAATAAGGATACTAATAACAGTCATAGCGATAATAATAATAGTAGTAAGGATAATAATAATAGTTATAGCGATAATAATAATAGTAATAAGCATAATAATAATAGTTATAGTGCGAATAATAATAGTAATAAGCATAATAATAATAGTTATAAGGATAGAGACAAGAGTAATAGGGATAGTAATAATAGAATAAGGATAATAATAACAGTCATAGCGATAATAATAATAGTAATGAGGATAATAATAATAGTTATAAGGATAGAGACAAGAGTAATAGGGATAGTAATAATAGAATAAGTATAATAATAACAGTCATAGCGATAATAATAATAGTAATAAGGATAATAATAATAGTTTTAGTGCTAATAATAATAGTAATAAGCATAACAATAATAGTTATAAGGATAAAAACAAGAGTAATATGGATAGTAATAATAGAATAAGTATAATAATAACAGTCATAGCGATAATAATAATAGTAATAAGGATAATAATAATAGTTATAGTGCGAATAATAATAGTAATAAGGATAAACATAATAGTTATAGTGCTAATAATACTAGTAATAAGGATAATAATAACAGTTATAGCGATAATAATAATAGTAATAAGGGAAATAATAATAAATATCAGGATAAAGACAAGAGTAATAGGGACAGTAATAATAGAAGAATTATAATAATAACAGTCATTGCGATAATAATAATAGTAGTAAGGATAATAATAATAGTTATAGCGATAATAATAATAGTAATAAGGATAATAATAATTGTTATAAGGATAAAGACAAGAGTAATAGGGATAGTAATAATAGAATAAGTATAATAATAACAGTTATTGCGATAATAATAATAGTAATAAGGGAAATAATAATAAATATCAGGATAAAGATAAGAGTAATAGGGATAGTAATAATAGAAGAAGTATAATAATAACAGTCATTGCGATAATAATAATAGAAATAAGGATAATAATAATAGTTATAGTGCTAATAATAATAGTAATAAGCATAATAATAATAGTTATAAGGATAGAGACAAGAGTAATAGGGATAGTAATAATAGAATAAGGATAATAATAACAGTCATAGCGATAATAATAATAGTAATGAGGATAACAATAATAGTTATAGAGATAATAATACTAGTAATATGGATAATAATAACACTTATAATGATAATAATAATGGTAATAAGGGAAATAATAATAGTTATAAGGATAAAGAGAAGAGTAATAGGGATAGTAATAATAGAATAAGGATAATAATAACAGTCATAGCGATAATAATAATAGAAATAAGGATAATAATAATAGTTATAGTGCTAATAATAATAGTAATAAGCATAATAATAATAGTTATAAGGATAGAGACAAGAGTAATAGGGATAGTAATAATAGAATAAGGATAATAATAACAGTCATAGCGATAATAATAAAAGTAATGAGGATAACAATAATAGTTATAGAGATAATAATACTAGTAATATGGATAATAATAACAGTTATAATGATAATAATAATGGTAATGAGGGAAATAATAATAGTTATAAGAATAGAGACAAGAGTAATAGGGATAGTAATAGTAGAATAAGCATAATAATAACAGTCATAGCGATAATAATAATAGTAATAAGGATAATAATAATAGTTATAGTGCTAGTAATAATAGTAATAAGGATAATAATAATAGTTATAGCGATAATAATAATAGTAATAAGGATAATAATAATAGTTATAGCGATAATAATAATAGTAATAAGGGTAATAATAATAGTTATAAGGATAATAATAATAGTTATAAGGATAAAGACAAGAGTAATAGGGATCGTAATAATAGAATAAGTATAATAAAAACAGTTATAGCGATAATAATAATAGTAATAAGGGAAATAATAATAAATATCAGGATAAAGACAAGAGTAATAGGGATAGTAATAATAGAAGAAGTATAATAATCACAGTCATTGCGATAATAATAATAGAAATAAGGATAATAATAATAGTTATAAGGATAGAGACAAGAGTAATAGGGATAGTAATAATAGAATAAGGATAATAATAACAGTCATAGCGATAATAATAATAGTAATGAGGATAACAATAATAGTTATAGAGATAATAATACTAGTAATAAGGATAATAATAATCGTTATAAGGATAATAATAATAGTTATAAGGATAATAATAATAGTTATAAGGATAGAGACAAGAGTAATAGGGATAGTAATAATAGAATAAGGATAATAATAACAGTCATAGCGATAATAATAATAGTAATGAGGATAACAATAATAGTTATAGAGATAATAATACTAGTAATAAGGATAATAATAATCGTTATAAGGATAATAATAATAGTTATAAGGATAAAGAGAAGAGTAATAGGGATAGTAATAATAGAATAAGGATAATAATAACAGTCATAGTGATAATAATAATAGTAGTAAGGATAATAATAATAGTTATAGCGATAATAATAATAGTAATAAGGGAAATAATAATAGTTATAAGAATAGAGACAAGAGTAATAGGGATAGTAATAGTAGAATAAGCATAATAATAACAGTCATAGCGATAATAATAATAGTAATAAGGATAATAATAATAGTTATAGTGCTAGTAATAATAGTAATAAGGATAATAATAATAGTTATAGCGATAATAATAATAGTAATAAGGATAATAATAATTGTTATAAGGATAAAGAGAAGAGTAATAGGGATAGTAATAATAGTATAAGGATAATAATAACAGTCATAGCGATAATAATAATAATAGTAATGAGGATAATAATAATAGTTATAAGGATAGAGACAAGAGTAATAGGGATAGTAATAATAGAATAAGTATAATAATAACAGTCATAGCGATAATAATAATAGCAATAAGGATAATAATAATAGTTATAGTGCGAATAATAATAGTAATAAGGATAAACGTAATAGTTATAGTGCTAATAATACTAGTAATAAGGATGATAATAACAGTTATAGCGATAATAATAATAGTAATAAGGGAAATAATAATAAATATCAGGATAAAGACAAGAGTAGTAGGGATAGTAATAATAGAAGAAGTATAATAATAACAGTCATAGCGATAATAATAATAGTAGTAAGGATAATAATAATAGTTATAGCGATAATAATAATAGTAATAAGGGTAATAATAATAGTTATAAGGATAATAATAATAGTTATAAGGATAAAGACAAGAGTAATAGGGATAGTAATAATAGAATAAGTATAATAATAACAGTTATAGCGATAATAATAATAGTAGTAAGGATAATAATAATAGTTATAGCGATAATAATAATAGTAATAAGGATAATAATAATTGTTATAAGGATAAAGAGAAGAGTAATAGGGATAGTAATAATAGAATAAGGATAATAATAACAGTCATAGCGATAATAATAATAGTAGTAAAAATTATAATAATAGTTATAGCGATAATAATGATAGTAATAAGGATAATAATAATTGTTATAAGGATAAAGAGAAGAGTAATAGGGATAGTAATAATAGAATAAGGATAATAATAACAGTCATGGCAATAATAATAATAGTAGTAAGTATAATAATAATAGTAATATGCATAATAATAATAGTTATAAGGATAATAATAATAGTTATAAGGATAAAGAGAAGAGTAATAGGGATAGCAATAATAGAATAAGGATAATAATAACAGTCATAGCGATAATAATAATAGAAGTAAGGATAATAATAATAGTTATAGCGATAATAATAATAGTAATAAGGATAATAATAATTGTTATAAGGATAAGGAGAAGAGTAATAGGGATAGTAATAATAGAATAAGGATAATAATAACAGTCATGGCGATAATAATAATAGTAATAAGGATAATAATAATAGTTATAGCGATAATAATAATAGTTATAAGGATAAAGACAAGAGTAATAGGGATAGTAATAATGGAATAAGGATAATAATAACAGTCATAGCGATAATAATAATAGTAATGAGGATAATAATAATAGTTATAAGGATAGAGACAAGAGTAATAGGGATAGTAATAATAGAATAAGTATAATAATAACAGTCATAGCGATAATAATAATAGTAACAAGGATAATAATAATAGTATTAGTGCTAATAATAATAGTAATAAGCATAACAATAATAGTTATAAGGATAAAGACATGAGTAATAGGGATAGTAATAATAGAATAAGTATAATAATAACAGTCATTGCGATAATAATAATAGTAGTAAGGATAATAATAATAGTTATAGCGATAATAATAATAGTAATATGCATAATAATAATAGTTATAAGTATAATAATAATAGTTATAAGGATAAAGAGAAGAGTAATAGGGATGGTAATAATAGAATAAGGATAATAATAACAGTCATTGCGATAATAATAATAGTAGTAAGGATAATAATAATAGTTATAAGTATAATAATAATAGTTATAAGGATAAAGAGAAGAGTAATAGGGATAGTAATAATAGAATAAGGATAATAATAACAGTCATAGCGAAAATAATAATAGTAATGAGGATAACAATAATAGTTATAGAGATAATAATACTGGTAATAAGGATAATAATAATAGTTATAAGGATAAAGAGAAGAGTAATAGGGATAGTAATAATAGAATAAGGATAATAATAATAGTCATAGCGATAATAATAATAGTCGTAAGGATAATAATAATAGTTATAGCGATAATAATAATAGTAATAAGGATAATAATAATTGTTATAAGGATAAAGAGAAGAGTAATAGGGATAGTAATAATAGAATAAGGATAATAATAATAGTAATAAGGATAATAATAATAGTAATAAGGATAATAATAATACTTATAAGGATAAAGACAAGAGTAATAGGGATAGTAATAATAGGAGAAGTATAATAATAACAGTCATTGCGATAATAATAATAGAAATAAGGATGATAATAATAGTTATAGTGCTAATAATAATAGTAATAAGCATAATAATAATAGTTATAAGGATAGAGACAAGAGTAATATGGATAGTAATAGTAGAATAAGCATAATAATAACAGTCATAGCGATAATAATAATAGTAATAAGGATAATAATAATAGTTATGGTGCTAGTAATAATAGTAATAAGGATAATAATAATAGTTATAGCGATAATAATAATAGTAATAAGGATAATAATAATTGTTATAAGGATAAAGAGAAGAGTAATAGAGATAGTAATAATAGAATAAGGATAATAATAACAGTCATTGCGATCATAATGATAGTAATATTTATAATAATATTAGTTATAGCGATAATAATAATAGTAATAAGGATAATAATAATAGTTATAAGGATAAAGACAAGAGTAATAGGGATAGTAATAATAGAATAAGGATAATAATAACAGTCATAGCGATAATAATAATAGTAATAAGGATAATAATAATAGTTATAGCGATAATAATAATAGTAATAAGGGTAATAATAATAGTTATAAGGATAATAATAATAGTTATAAGGATAAAGACAAGAGTAATAGGGATCGTAATAATAGAATAAGTATAATAAAAACAGTTATAGCGATAATAATAATAGTAATAAGGGAAATAATAATAAATATCAGGATAAAGACAAGAGTAATAGGGATAGTAATAATAGAAGAAGTATAATAATAACAGTCATTGCGATAATAATAATAGAAATAAGGATAATAATAATAGTTATAAGGATAGAGACAAGAGTAATAGGGATAGTAATAATAGAATAAGATTAATAATAACAGTCACAGCGATAATAATAATAGTAATGAGGATAACAATAATAGATATAGAGATAATAATACTAGTAATAAGGATAATAATAATAGTTATAAGGATAATAATAATAGTTATAAGGATAATAATAATAGTTATAAGGATAGAGACAAGAGTAATAGGGATAGTAATAATAGAATAAGGATAATAATAACAGTCATAGCGATAATAATAATAGTAATGAGGATAACAATAATAGTTATAGAGATAATAATACTAGTAATAAGGATAATAATAATCGTTATAAGGATAATAATAATAGTTATAAGGATAAAGAGAAGAGTAATAGGGATAGTAATAATAGAATAAGGATAATAATAACAGTCATAGTGATAATAATAATAGTAGTAAGGATAATAATAATAGTTATAGCGATAATAATAATAGTAATAAGCATAATAATAATAGTTATAGTGCTAATAATACTAGTAATAAGGATAATAGTAACAGTTATAATGATAATAATAATAGTAATAAGGGAAATAATAATAGTTATAAGAATAGAGACAAGAGTAATAGGGATAGTAATAGTAGAATAAGCATAATAATAACAGTCATAGCGATAATAATAATAGTAATAAGGATAATAATAATAGTTATAGTGCTAGTAATAATAGTAATAAGGATAATAATAATAGTTATAGCGATAATAATAATAGTAATAAGGATAATAATAATTGTTATAAGGATAAAGAGAAGAGTAATAGGGATAGTAATAATAGTATAAGGATAATAATAACAGTCATAGCGATAATAATAATAATAGTAATGAGGATAATAATAATAGTTATAAGGATAGAGACAAGAGTAATAGGGATAGTAATAATAGAATAAGTATAATAATAACAGTCATAGCGATAATAATAATAGCAATAAGGATAATAATAATAGTTATAGTGCGAATAATAATAGTAATAAGGATAAACGTAATAGTTATAGTGCTAATAATACTAGTAATAAGGATGATAATAACAGTTATAGCGATAATAATAATAGTAATAAGGAAATAATAATAAATATCAGGATAAAGACAAGAGTAGTAGGGATAGTAATAATAGAAGAAGTATAATAATAACAGTCATAGCGATAATAATAATAGTAGTAAGGATAATAATAATAGTTATAGCGATAATAATAATAGTAATAAGGGTAATAATAATAGTTATAAGGATAATAATAATAGTTATAAGGATAAAGACAAGAGTAATAGGGATAGTAATAATAGAATAAGTATAATAATAACAGTTATAGCGATAATAATAATAGTAGTAAGGATAATAATAATAGTTATAGCGATAATAATAATAGTAATAAGGATAATAATAATTGTTATAAGGATAAAGAGAAGAGTAATAGGGATAGTAATAATAGAATAAGGATAATAATAACAGTCATAGCGATAATAATAATAGTAGTAAAAAATAATAATAATAGTTATAGCGATAATAATGATAGTAATAAGGATAATAATAATAGTTATAAGGATAAAGAGAAGAGTAATAGGGATAGCAATAATAGAATAAGGATAATAATAACAGTCATAGCGATAATAATAATAGA
>CAMAOC010000301.1:0-64682 GCA_945859555.1 Megachile ligniseca
CCTTATTACTATTATTATTATACTTATTCTATTATTACTATCCCTATTACTTTTGTCTTTATCCTTATAACTATTATTATTATCGCTATAACTATTATTATTATCCTTATTACTATTATTACTAGCACTATAACTATTATTATTATCCTTATTACTCTTATTATTATCGCTATGACTGTTATTATTATACTTATTCTATTATTAATATCCCTATTACTCTTGTCTTTATCCTGATAATTATTATTATTTCCCTTATTACAATTATTATAATCGCTATAACTATTATTATTATCCTTATTACTATTATTATTATCGCTAAAGCTGTTATTATTATACTTATTCTATTATTACTATCCCTATTACTCTTGTCTTTATCCTGATAATTATTATTATTTCCCTTATTACTATTATTATTATCGCTATAACTGTTATTATTATCCTTATTACTAGTATTATTAGCACTGCAACTATTATGTATCTCCTTATTACTATTATTATTCGCACTATAACTATTATTATTATCCTTATTACTATTATTATTATCGCTACGACTGTTATTATTATACTTATTCTGTTATTACTATCCGTATTACTCTTGTCTTTATCCTGATAATTATTATTATTTCCCTTATTACTATTATTATTATCGCTATAACTGTTATTATTATCCTTATTACTATTATTACTAGCACTATAACTATTATTATTATCCTTATTACTACTATTATTATTTCTATAACTATTATTGTTATCCTCATTACTATTATTATTATCGCTATGACTGTTATTATTATCCTTATTCTATTATTACTATCCCTATTACTTTTGTCTTTATCCTTATAACTATTATTATTTCCCTTATTACTATTATTATTATCGCTATAACTATTATTATTATCCTTATTACTATTATTACTAGCACTATAACTGTTATTATTATCCTTATTACTATTATTATTATCGCTATGACTGTAATTATTATACTTATTCTATTATTACTATACCTATTACTCTTGTCTTTATCCTGATAATTATTATTATTTCCCTTATTACTATTATTATTATCGCTATAACTGTTATTATTATCCTTATTACTAGTATTATCAGCACTATAACTATTATGTATATCCTTATTACTAATATTATTCGCACTATAACTATTATTATTATCCTTATTACTATTATTATTATTATCGCTACGACTGTTATTATTATACTTATTCTGTTATTACTATCTCTATTACTCTTCTCTTTATCCTTATAACTATTATTGTTATGCTTATTACTATTATTATTAGCACTAAAACTATTATTATTATCCTTATTACTATTATTATTATCGCTATGACTGTTATTATTATACTTATTCTATTATTACTATCCCTATTACTCTTGTCTCTATCCTTATAACTATTATTATTATCGCTATGACTGTTATTATTATCCTTATTCTATTATTACTATCCCTATTACTCTTGTCTTTATCCTTATAACCATTACTATTATCCTTATTACTATTATTATTATCGCTACGACTGTTATTATTATACTTATTCTGTTATTACTATCCCTATTACTTTTGTCTTTATCCTTATAACTAATATTATTTCCCTTATTACTATTATTATTATCGCTATAACTATTATTATTATCGCTATGACTGTTATTATTATCCTTATTCTATTAGTATTTCCCTTATTACTATTATTATTATCGCTATCACTATTATTATTATCCTTATTCTATTATTACTATCCCTATTACTCTTGTCTTTATCCTTATAACTATTATTATTATCGCTATAACTATTATTATTATCGCTATGACTGTAATTATTATCCTTATTGTATTATTACTATCCCTATTACTTTTGTCTTTATCCTTATAACTATTATTATTATCGCTATAACTATTATTATTATCCTTATTACTATTATTACTAGCACTATAACTGTTATTATTATCCTTATTACTATTATTATTATCGCTATGACTGTAATTATTATACTTATTCTATTATTACTATCCCTATTACTCTTGTCTTTATCCTGATAATTATTATTATTTCCCTTATTACTATTATTATTATCGCTATAACTGTTATTATTATCCTTATTACTAGTATTATCAGCACTATAACTATTATGTATATCCTTATTACTAATATTATTCGCACTATAACTATTATTATTATCCTTATTACTATTATTATTATTATCGCTACGACTGTTATTATTATACTTATTCTGTTATTACTATCTCTATTACTCTTCTCTTTATCCTTATAACTATTATTGTTATGCTTATTACTATTATTATTAGCACTAAAACTATTATTATTATCCTTATTACTATTATTATTATCGCTATGACTGTTCTTATTATACTTATTCTATTATTACTATCCCTATTACTCTTGTCTCTATCCTTATAACTATTATTATTATCGCTATGACTGTTATTATTATCCTTATTCTATTATTACTATCCCTATTACTCTTGTCTTTATCCTTATAACTATTATTATTATCGCTATAACTATTATTATTATCGCTATGACTGTTATTATTATCCTTATTGTATTATTACTATCCCTATTACTTTTGTCTTTATCCTTATAACTATTATTACTTCCCTTATTACTATTATTATTATCGCTATAACTGTTATTATTATCCTTATTACTATTATTACTAGCACTATAACTGTTATTATTATCCTTATTACTATTATTATTATCGCTATGACTGGTATTATTACACTTATTCTATTATTACTATCCCTATTACTCTTGTCTTTATCCTAATAACTATTATTATTATCCTTATTACTATTATTATTATCGCTATAACTATTATTATTATCGCTATGACTGTTATTATTATCCTTATTCTATTATTATTTCCCTTATTACTATTATTATTATCGCTATCACTATTATTATTATCCTTATTCTATTATTACTATCCCTATTACTCTTGTCTCTATCCTTATAACTATTATTATTATCGCTATGACTGTTATTATTATCCTTATTCTATTATTACTATCCCTATTACTCTTGTCTTTATCCTTATAACTATTATTATTATCGCTATGACTGTTATTATTATCCTTATTGTATTATTACTATCCCTAGTACTTTTGTCTTTATCCTTATAACTGTTATTACTTCCCTTATTACTATTATTATTATCGCTATAACTGTTATTATTATCCTTATTACTATTATTACTAGCACTATAACTGTTATTGTTATCCTTATTACTATTATTATTATCGCTATGACTGGTATTATTACACTTATTCTATTATTACTATCCCTATTACTCTTGTCTTTATCCTAATAACTATTATTATTATCCTTATTACTATTATTATTATCGCTATAACTATTATTATTATCGCTATGACTGTTATTATTATCCTTATTCTATTATTATTTCCCTTATTACTATTATTATTATCGCTATCACTATTATTATTATCCTTATTCTATTATTACTATCCCTATTACTCTTGTCTTTATCCTTATAACTATTATTATTATCGCTATAACTATTATTATTATCGCTATGACTGTAATTATTATCCTTATTGTATTATTACTATCCCTATTACTTTTGTCTTTATCCTTATAACTATTATTATTATCGCTATAACTATTATTATTATCCTTATTACTATTATTACTAGCACTATAACTGTTATTATTATCCTTATTACTATTATTATTATCGCTATGACTGTTATTATTATACTTATTCTATTATTACTATCCCTATTACTCTTGTCTTTATCCTGATAATTATTATTATTTCCCTTATTACTATTATTATTATCGCTATAACTGTTATTATTATCCTTATTACTATTATTACTAGCACTATAACTATTATTATTATCCTTATTACTATTATTACTAGCACTATAACTATTATTATTATCCTTATTACTATTATTATTATCGCTATGACTGTTATTATTATACTTATTCTATTATTACTATCCCTATTACTCTTGTCTTTATCCTTATAACCATTACTATTATCCTTATTACTATTATTATTATCGCTATAACTGTTATTATTATCCTTATTACTAGTATTATCAGCACTATAACTATTATGTATATCCTTATTACTAATATTATTCGCACTATAACTATTATTATTATCCTTATTACTATTATTATTATTATCGCTACGACTGTTATTATTATACTTATTCTGTTATTACTATCTCTATTACTCTTCTCTTTATCCTTATAACTATTATTGTTATGCTTATTACTATTATTATTAGCACTAAAACTATTATTATTATCCTTATTACTATTATTATTATCGCTATGACTGTTCTTATTATACTTATTCTATTATTACTATCCCTATTACTCTTGTCTCTATCCTTATAACTATTATTATTATCGCTATGACTGTTATTATTATCCTTATTCTATTATTACTATCCCTATTACTCTTGTCTTTATCCTTATAACTATTATTATTATCGCTATAACTATTATTATTATCGCTATGACTGTTATTATTATCCTTATTGTATTATTACTATCCCTATTACTTTTGTCTTTATCCTTATAACTATTATTACTTCCCTTATTACTATTATTATTATCGCTATAACTGTTATTATTATCCTTATTACTATTATTACTAGCACTATAACTGTTATTATTATCCTTATTACTATTATTATTATCGCTATGACTGGTATTATTACACTTATTCTATTATTACTATCCCTATTACTCTTGTCTTTATCCTAATAACTATTATTATTATCCTTATTACTATTATTATTATCGCTATAACTATTATTATTATCGCTATGACTGTTATTATTATCCTTATTCTATTATTATTTCCCTTATTACTATTATTATTATCGCTATCACTATTATTATTATCCTTATTCTATTATTACTATCCCTATTACTCTTGTCTCTATCCTTATAACTATTATTATTATCGCTATGACTGTTATTATTATCCTTATTCTATTATTACTATCCCTATTACTCTTGTCTTTATCCTTATAACTATTATTATTATCGCTATGACTGTTATTATTATCCTTATTGTATTATTACTATCCCTAGTACTTTTGTCTTTATCCTTATAACTGTTATTACTTCCCTTATTACTATTATTATTATCGCTATAACTGTTATTATTATCCTTATTACTATTATTACTAGCACTATAACTGTTATTATTATCCTTATTACTATTATTATTATCGCTATCACTATTATTATTATCCTTATTCTATTATTACTATCCCTATTACTCTTGTCTTTATCCTTATAACTATTATTATTATCGCTATAACTATTATTATTATCGCTATGACTGTAATTATTATCCTTATTGTATTATTACTATCCCTATTACTTTTGTCTTTATCCTTATAACTATTATTATTATCGCTATAACTATTATTATTATCCTTATTACTATTATTACTAGCACTATAACTGTTATTATTATCCTTATTACTATTATTATTATCGCTATGACTGTTATTATTATACTTATTCTATTATTACTATCCCTATTACTCTTGTCTTTATCCTGATAATTATTATTATTTCCCTTATTACTATTATTATTATCGCTATAACTGTTATTATTATCCTTATTACTATTATTACTAGCACTATAACTATTATTATTATCCTTATTACTATTATTACTAGCACTATAACTATTATTATTATCCTTATTACTATTATTATTATCGCTATGACTGTATTATTATACTTATTCTATTATTACTATCCCTATTACTCTTGTCTTTATCCTTATAACCATTACTATTATCCTTATTACTATTATTATTATCGCTACGACTGTTATTATTATACTTATTCTGTTATTACTATCCCTATTACTTTTGTCTTTATCCTTATAACTATTATTATTTCCCTTATTACTATCATTATTATCGCTATAACTATTATTATTATCGCTATGACTGTTATTATTATCCTTATTCTATTATTATTTCCCTTATTACTATTATTATTATCCTTATTACTATTATTATCGCTATGACTGTTATTATTATCCATATTACTAGTATTATCAGCACTATAACTATTATGTATATCCTTATTACTATTATTATTCGTTCTATAACTATTATTATTATCCTTATTACTATTATTATTATCGCTACGACTGTTATTATTATACTTATTCTGTTATTACTATCCCTATTACTCTTCTCTTTATCCTTATAACAATTATTATTCGCACTATAACTATTATTATTATCGCAATGACTGTTATTATTATACTTCTTCTATTATTACTATCCCTATTACTCTTGCCTCTATCCTTATAACTATTATTATTATGCTTACTACTACTATTATTATCGCTATGACTGTTATTATTATCCTTATTCTATTATTACTATCCCTATTACTTTTGTCTTTATCCTTATAACTATTATTATTACCCTTATTACTATTATTATTATCGCTATAACTATTATTATTATCCTTATTACTATTATTACTAGCACTGTAACTATTATTATTATCCTTATTACTATTATTATTATCGCTATGACTGTTACTATTATACTTATTCTATTATTATTTCCCTTATTACTATTATTATTATCGCTATTACTATTATTATTATCCTTATTACTATTATTATCGCTATGACTGTTATTATTATCCTTATTCTACTATTAGTATCCCTATTACTCTTGTCTCTATCCTTATAACTATTATTATTATGCTCATTACTATTATTATTATCGCTATAACTATTATTATTATCCTTACTACTACTATTATTATCGCTATGACTGTTATTATTATCCTTATTCTATTATTACTATCCCTATTACTCTTGTCTTTATCCTTATAACTATTATTATTATCGCTATAACTATTATTATTATCGCCATGACTGTTATTATTATCCTTACTGTATTATTACTATCCCTATTACTTTTGTCTTTATCCTTATAACTATTATTATTTCCCTTATTACTACTATTATTATAGCTATAACTATTATTATTATCCTTATTACTATTATTACTAGCACTATAACTGTTATTATTATCCTTATTACTATTATTATTATCGCTATGACTGTTATTATTATACTTATTCTGTTATTACTATCCCTATTACTCTTCTCTTTATCCTTATAACAATTATTATTTCCCTTATTACTATTATTATTATCGCTGTAACTGTTATTATTATCCTTATTACTAGCATTATTAGCACTATAACTATTATGTATCTCCTTATTACTATTATTATTCGCACTATAACTATTATTATTATCCTTATTACTATTATTATTATCGCTACGACTGTTATTATTATACTTATTCTGTTATTACTATCCCTATTACTCTTCTCTTTATCCTTATAACAATTATTATTTCCCTTATTACTATTATTATTATCGGTATAACTGTTATTATTATCCTTATTACTAGTATTATTAGCACTATAACTATTATGTTTATCCTTATTACTCTTATTATTCGCACTATAACTATTATTATTATCGCAACGACTGTTATTATTATACTTCTTCTATTATTACTATCCCTATTACTCTTGTCTATATCCTTATAACTATTATTATTATCGCTATAACTATTATTATTATCGCTATGACTGTTATTATTATCCTTATTCTACTATTAGTATCCCTATTACTCTTGTCTCTATCCTTATAACTATTATTATTATGCTCATTACTATTATTATTATCGCTATAACTATTATTATTATCCTTACTACTACTATTATTATCGCTATGACTGTTATTATTATCCTTATTCTATTATTACTATCCCTATTACTCTTGTCTTTATCCTTATAACTATTATTATTATCGCTATAACTATTATTATTATCGCCATGACTGTTATTATTATCCTTACTGTATTATTACTATCCCTATTACTTTTGTCTTTATCCTTATAACTATTATTATTTCCCTTATTACTACTATTATTATAGCTATAAGTATTATTATTATCCTTGTTACTATTATTACTAGCACTATAACTGTTATTATTATCCTTATTACTATTATTATTATCGCTACGACTGTTATTATTATACTTATTCTGTTATTACTATCCCTATTACTCTTCTCTTTATCCTTATAACAATTATTATTTCCCTTATTACTATTATTATTATCGGTATAACTGTTATTATTATCCTTATTACTAGTATTATTAGCACTATAACTATTATGTTTATCCTTATTACTCTTATTATTCGCACTATAACTATTATTATTATCGCAACGACTGTTATTATTATACTTCTTCTATTATTACTATCCCTATTACTCTTGTCTATATCCTTATAACTATTATTATTATCGCTATAACTATTATTATTATCGCTATGACTGTTATTATTATCCTTATTGTATTATTACTATCCCTATTACTTTTGTCTTTATCCTTATAACTATTATTATTTCCCTTATTACTATTATTATTATCGCTATAACTATTATTATTATCCTTATTACTATTATTACTAGCACTATAACTATTATTATTATCCTTATTACTATTATTATTATCGCTATGACTGTTACTATTATAGTTATTCTATTATTACTATCCCTATTACTCTTGTCTTTATCCTTATAACTATTACAATTATCCTTATTACTATTATTGTTATCGCTATGACTGTTATTATTATACTTATTCTATTATTACTATCCCTATTACTCTTGTCTTTACCCGGATAATTATTATTATTACCCATATTACAATTATTATTGTCGCTATAACTGTTATTATTATCCTTATTACTAGTATTATTAGCACTATAACTATTATGTTTATCCTTATTACTATTCTTATTCGCACTATAACTATTATGTTTATCCATATTACTATTATTATTAGCGCTATAACTATTATTATTATCCTTATTACTATTATTATCGCCACGACTGTTATTATTATCCTTATTCTACTATTACTATCCCTATTACTCTTGTCTCTATTCTTATAACTGTTATTATTATCCTTATTACTATTATTATTATCGCTATGACTGTTATTATTATCCTTATTCTATTATTATTTCCCTTATTACTATTATTATTATCGCTATCACTATTTTTATTATCCTTATTACTATTATTATCGCTATGACTGTTACTATTATACTTATTCTATTATTACTATCCCTATTACTCTTGTCTCTATCCTTATAACTATTATTATTATCCTCATTACTATTATTATTATCGCTATGACTGTTATTATTATCCTTATTCTATTATTACTATCCCTATTACTCTTGTCTTTATCCTTATAACTATTATTATTTCCCTTATTACTATTATTATTATCGCTATAACTATTATTATTATCCTTATTACTATTATTACTAGCACTATAACTATTATTATTATCCTTATTACTATTATTATTATCGCTATGACTGTTATTATTTTACTTATTCTCTTATTACTATCCCTATTACTCTTGTCTTTATCCTGATAATTATTATTATTTCCCTTATTACAATTATTATTATCGCTATAACTATTATTATTATCCTTATTACTATTATTATTAGCACTATAGCTATTATTATTATTATCGCTATGACTGTTATTATTATCCTTATTCTATTATTACTATCCCTATTACTCTTGTCTTTATCCTGATAATTATTATTATTTCCCTTATTACTATTATTATTATCGCTATAACTGTTATTATTATCCTTATTACTAGTATTATTAGCACTATAACTATTATGTATCTCCTTATTACTATTATTATTCGCACTATAACTATTATTATTATCCTTATTACTATTATTATTATCGCTACGACTGTTATTATTATACTTATTCTGTTATTACTATCCCTATTACTCTTGTCTCTATTCTTATAACTATTATTATTATCCTTATTACTATTATTACTAGCACTATAACTATTACTATTATCCTTATTACTATTATTATTATCGCTATGACTGTTATTATTATACTTATTCTATTATTACTATCCCTATTACTCTTGTCTTTATCCTTATAACTATTATTATTATCCTTATTACTATTATTATTATCGCTATGACTGTTATTATTACACTTATTCTATTATTACTATCCCTATTACTCTTGTCTTTATCCTAATAACTATTATTATTATCCTTATTACTATTATTATTATCGCTATAACTATTATTATTATCGCTATGACTGTTATTATTATCCTTATTCTATTATTATTTCCCTTATTACTATTATTATTATCGCTATCACTATTATTATTATCGCTATGACTGTTATTATTATACTTATTCTATTATTACTATCCCTATTACTCTTGTCTTTATCCTTATAACTATTATTATTTCCCTCATTACTATTATTATTATCTTTATAACTGTTATTATTATCCTTATTACTACTATTATTATCTCTATAACTATTATTGTTATCCTCATTACTATTATTATTGTCGCTAGGACTGTTATTATTATACTTATTCTATTATTACTATCCCTATTACTCTTGTATTTATCCTGATAATTATTATTATTTGACTTATTACTATTATTATTATCGCTATAACTGTTATTATTATCCTTATTACTAGTATTTTTAGCACTACAACTATTATTATTATCCTTATTACTATTATTATTATCGCTATAACTATTATTATTATCGCTATGACTGTTATTATTATCCTTATTCTATTATTATTTCCCTTATTACTATTATTATTATCCTTATTACTATTATTATCGCTATGACTGTTATTATTATCCTTATTACTAGTATTATCAGCACTATAACTATTATGTATATCCTTATTACTATTATTATTCGTTCTATAACTATTATTATTATCCTTATTACTATTATTATTATCGCTACGACTGTTATTATTATACTTATTCTGTTATTACTATCCCTATTACTCTTCTCTTTATCCTTATAACAATTAGTATTCGCACTATAACTATTATTATTATCGCAATGACTGTTATTATTATACTTCTTCTATTATTACTATCCCTATTACTCTTGCCTCTATCCTTATAACTATTATTATTATGCTTACTACTACTATTATTATCGCTATGACTGTTATTATTATCCTTATTCTATTATTACTATCCCTATTACTTTTGTCTTTATCCTTATAACTATAATTATTTCCCTTATTACTATTATTATTATCGCTATAACTATTATTATTATCCTTATTACTATTATTACTATCACTGTAACTATTATTATTATCCTTATTACTATTATTATTATCGCTATGACTGTTACTATTATACTTATTCTATTATTATTTCCCTTATTACTATTATTATTATCGCTATTACTATTATTATTATCCTTATTACTATTATTATCGCTATGACTGTTATTATTATCCTTATTCTACTATTAGTATCCCTATTACTCTTGTCTCTATCCTTATAACTATTATTATTATGCTCATTACTATTATTATTATCGCTATAACTATTATTATTATCCTTACTACTACTATTATTATCGCTATGACTGTTATTATTATCCTTATTCTATTATTACTATCCCTATTACTCTTGTCTTTATCCTTATAACTATTATTATTATCGCTATAACTATTATTATTATCGCTATGACTGTTATTATTATCCTTACTGTATTATTACTATCCCTATTACTTTTGTCTTTATCCTTATAACTATTATTATTTCCCTTATTACTACTATTATTATAGCTATAACTATTATTATTATCCTTATTACTATTATTACTAGCACTATAACTGTTATTATTATCCTTATTACTATTATTATTATCGCTATGACTGTTATTATTATACTTATTCTATTATTACTATCCCTATTACTCTTGTCTTTATCCTGATAATTATTATTATTTCCCTTATTACTATTATTATTATCGCTATAACTGTTATTATTATCCTTATTACTAGTATTATTAGCACTATAACTATTATGTATCTCCTTATTACTATTATTATTCGCACTATAACTATTATTATTATCCTTATTACTATTATTATTATCGCTACGACTGTTATTATTATACTTATTCTGTTATTACTATCCCTATTACTCTTCTCTTTATCCTTATAACAATTATTATTTCCCTTATTACTATTATTATTATCGCTGTAACTGTTATTATTATCCTTATTACTAGTATTATTAGCACTATAACTATTATGTATCTCCTTATTACTATTATTATTCGCACTATAACTATTATTATTATCCTTATTACTATTATTATTATCGCTACGACTGTTATTATTATACTTATTCTGTTATTACTATCCCTATTACTCTTCTCTTTATCCTTATAACAATTATTATTTCCCTTATTACTATTATTATTATCGGTATAACTGTTATTATTATCCTTATTACTAGTATTATTAGCACTATAACTATTATGTTTATCCTTATTACTATTATTATTCGCACTATAACTATTATTATTATCGCAACGTCTGTTATTATTATACTTCTTCTATTATTACTATCCCTATTACTCTTGTCTCTATCCTTATAACTATTATTATTATCGCTATAACTATTATTATTATCGCTATGACTGTTATTATTATCCTTATTGTATTATTACTATCCCTATTACTTTTGTCTTTATCCTTATAACTATTATTATTTCCCTTATTACTATTATTATTATCGCTATAACTATTATTATTATCCTTATTACTATTATTACTAGCACTATAACTATTATTATTATCCTTATTACTATTATTATTATCGCTATGACTGTTACTATTATAGTTATTCTATTATTACTATCCCTATTACTCTTGTCTTTATCCTTATAACTATTACAATTATCCTTATTACTATTATTGTTATCGCTATGACTGTTATTATTATACTTATTCTATTATTACTATCCCTATTACTCTTGTCTTTACCCGGATAATTATTATTATTACCCATATTACAAATATTATTGTCGCTATAACTGTTATTATTATCCTTATTACTAGTATTATTAGCACTATAACTATTATGTTTATCCTTATTACTATTCTTATTCGCACTATAACTATTATGTTTATCCATATTACTATTATTATTAGCGCTATAACTATTATTATTATCCTTATTACTATTATTATCGCCACGACTGTTATTATTATCCTTATTCTACTATTACTATCCCTATTACTCTTGTCTCTATTCTTATAACTGTTATTATTATCCTTATTACTATTATTATTATCGCTATGACTGTTATTATTATCCTTATTCTATTATTATTTCCCTTATTACTATTATTATTATCGCTATCACTATTTTTATTATCCTTATTACTATTATTATCGCTATGACTGTTACTATTATACTTATTCTATTATTACTATCCCTATTACTCTTGTCTCTATCCTTATAACTATTATTATTATCCTCATTACTATTATTATTATCGCTATGACTGTTATTATTATCCTTATTCTATTATTACTATCCCTATTACTCTTGTCTTTATCCTTATAACTATTATTATTTCCCTTATTACTATTATTATTATCGCTATAACTATTATTATTATCCTTATTACTATTATTACTAGCACTATAACTATTATTATTATCCTTATTACTATTATTATTATCGCTATGACTGTTATTATTATACTTATTCTCTTATTACTATCCCTATTACTCTTGTCTTTATCCTGATAATTATTATTATTTCCCTTATTACAATTATTATTATCGCTATAACTATTATTATTATCCTTATTACTATTATTATTAGCACTATAGCTATTATTATTATTATCGCTATGACTGTTATTATTATCCTTATTCTATTAATACTACCCCTATTACTCCTGTCTCTATCCTTATAACTATTATTATTATGCTTATTACTATTATTATTATCGCTATAACTGTTATTATTATCCTTATTACTATTATTATTAGCACTATAGCTATTAATATTATCCTTATTACTATTATTATTATCGCTATGACTGTTATTATTATCCTTATTCTATTAATACTATCCCTATTACTCCTGTCTCTATCCTTATAACTATTATTATTATGCTTATTACTATTATTATTAGCACTATAACTATTATTATTATCGTTATTACTATTATTATTATCGCAATGACTGATATTATTATACATATTCTATTATTACTATCCCTATTACACTTCTCTTTATCTTTATAACTATTAGTTTTATCCTTATTACTATTATTATTATCGCTATAACTATTATTATTTCACTTATTACTATTATTATTATCGCAATAACTATTATTATTATCCTTATTACTATTATTACTAGCACTATAACTATTATTATTATCCTTATTACTATTATTATTATCGCTATGACTGTTATTATTATACTTATTCTCTTATTACTATCTCTATTACTCTTGTCTTTATCCTGATAATTATTATTATTTCCCTTATTACTATTATTATTATCGCTATAACTCTTGTTTTTGTCCTTATATCTATTATTATGATCGTTAATACTATTAGTATTATCGTTATAACTGTTATTATTATCCTTATTACTAGTATTATTAGCACTATAACTATTATTATTATCCTTATTACTATTATTATTATCGCTATGACTGTTATTATTATCCTTATTCTATTATTACTATCCCTATTACTCCTGTCTCTATCCTTATAACTATTATTGTTATGCTTATTACTATTATTATTAGCACTATAACTATTATTATTATACTTATTACTATTATTATTATCGCTATGACTGTTATTATTATCCTTATTCTATTATTACTATCCCTATTACTCTTGTCTTTATCCTTATAACTATTATTATTATCGCTATAACTATTATTATTATCGCCATGACTGTTATTATTATCCTTACTGTATTATTACTATCCCTATTACTTTTGTCTTTATCCTTATAACTATTATTATTTCCCTTATTACTACTATTATTATAGCTATAAGTATTATTATTATCCTTGTTACTATTATTACTAGCACTATAACTGTTATTATTATCCTTATTACTATTATTATTATCGCTATGACTGTTATTATTATACTTATTCTGTTATTACTATCCCTATTACTCTTCTCTTTATCCTTATAACAATTATTATTTCCCTTATTACTATTATTATTATCGCTGTAACTGTTATTATTATCCTTATTACTAGTATTATTAGCACTATAACTATTATGTATCTCCTTATTACTATTATTATTCGCACTATAACTATTATTATTATCCTTATTACTATTATTATTATCGCTACGACTGTTATTATTATACTTATTCTGTTATTACTATCCCTATTACTCTTCTCTTTATCCTTATAACAATTATTATTTCCCTTATTACTATTATTATTATCGGTATAACTGTTATTATTATCCTTATTACTAGTATTATTAGCACTATAACTATTATGTTTATCCTTATTACTATTATTATTCGCACTATAACTATTATTATTATCGCAACGACTGTTATTATTATACTTCTTCTATTATTACTATCCCTATTACTCTTGTCTCTATCCTTATAACTATTATTATTATCGCTATAACTATTATTATTATCGCTATGACTGTTATTATTATCCTTATTGTATTATTACTATCCCTATTACTTTTGTCTTTATCCTTATAACTATTATTATTTCCCTTATTACTATTATTATTATCGCTATAACTATTATTATTATCCTTATTACTATTATTACTAGCACTATAACTATTATTATTATCCTTATTACTATTATTATTATCGCTATGACTGTTACTATTATAGTTATTCTATTATTACTATCCCTATTACTCTTGTCTTTATCCTTATAACTATTACAATTATCCTTATTACTATTATTGTTATCGCTATGACTGTTATTATTATACTTATTCTATTATTACTATCCCTATTACTCTTGTCTTTACCCGGATAATTATTATTATTACCCATATTACAATTATTATTGTCGCTATAACTGTTATTATTATCCTTATTACTAGTATTATTAGCACTATAACTATTATGTTTATCCTTATTACTATTCTTATTCGCACTATAACTATTATGTTTATCCATATTACTATTATTATTAGCGCTATAACTATTATTATTATCCTTATTACTATTATTATCGCCACGACTGTTATTATTATCCTTATTCTACTATTACTATCCCTATTACTCTTGTCTCTATTCTTATAACTGTTATTATTATCCTTATTACTATTATTATTATCGCTATGACTGTTATTATTATCCTTATTCTATTATTATTTCCCTTATTACTATTATTATTATCGCTATCACTATTTTTATTATCCTTATTACTATTATTATCGCTATGACTGTTACTATTATACTTATTCTATTATTACTATCCCTATTACTCTTGTCTCTATCCTTATAACTATTATTATTATCCTCATTACTATTATTATTATCGCTATGACTGTTATTATTATCCTTATTCTATTATTACTATCCCTATTACTCTTGTCTTTATCCTTATAACTATTATTATTTCCCTTATTACTATTATTATTATCGCTATAACTATTATTATTATCCTTATTACTATTATTACTAGCACTATAACTATTATTATTATCCTTATTACTATTATTATTATCGCTATGACTGTTATTATTTTACTTATTCTCTTATTACTATCCCTATTACTCTTGTCTTTATCCTGATAATTATTATTATTTCCCTTATTACAATTATTATTATCGCTATAACTATTATTATTATCCTTATTACTATTATTATTAGCACTATAGCTATTATTATTATTATCGCTATGACTGTTATTATTATCCTTATTCTATTATTACTATCCCTATTACTCTTGTCTTTATCCTGATAATTATTATTATTTCCCTTATTACTATTATTATTATCGCTATAACTGTTATTATTATCCTTATTACTAGTATTATTAGCACTATAACTATTATGTATCTCCTTATTACTATTATTATTCGCACTATAACTATTATTATTATCCTTATTACTATTATTATTATCGCTACGACTGTTATTATTATACTTATTCTGTTATTACTATCCCTATTACTCTTCTCTTTATCCTTATAACAATTATTATTTCCCTTATTACTATTATTATTATCGGTATAACTGTTATTATTATCCTTATTACTAGTATTATTAGCACTATAACTATTATGTTTATCCTTATTACTATTATTATTCGCACTATAACTATTATTATTATCGCAACGACTGTTATTATTATACTTCTTCTATTATTACTATCCCTATTACTCTTGTCTCTATCCTTATAACTATTATTATTATCGCTATAACTATTATTATTATCGCTATGACTGTTATTATTATCCTTATTGTATTATTACTATCCCTATTACTTTTGTCTTTATCCTTATAACTATTATTATTTCCCTTATTACTATTATTATTATCGCTATAACTATTATTATTATCCTTATTACTATTATTACTAGCACTATAACTATTATTATTATCCTTATTACTATTATTATTATCGCTATGACTGTTACTATTATAGTTATTCTATTATTACTATCCCTATTACTCTTGTCTTTATCCTTATAACTATTACAATTATCCTTATTACTATTATTGTTATCGCTATGACTGTTATTATTATACTTATTCTATTATTACTATCCCTATTACTCTTGTCTTTACCCGGATAATTATTATTATTACCCATATTACAATTATTATTGTCGCTATAACTGTTATTATTATCCTTATTACTAGTATTATTAGCACTATAACTATTATGTTTATCCTTATTACTATTCTTATTCGCACTATAACTATTATGTTTATCCATATTACTATTATTATTAGCGCTATAACTATTATTATTATCCTTATTACTATTATTATCGCCACGACTGTTATTATTATCCTTATTCTACTATTACTATCCCTATTACTCTTGTCTCTATTCTTATAACTGTTATTATTATCCTTATTACTATTATTATTATCGCTATGACTGTTATTATTATCCTTATTCTATTATTATTTCCCTTATTACTATTATTATTATCGCTATCACTATTTTTATTATCCTTATTACTATTATTATCGCTATGACTGTTACTATTATACTTATTCTATTATTACTATCCCTATTACTCTTGTCTCTATCCTTATAACTATTATTATTATCCTCATTACTATTATTATTATCGCTATGACTGTTATTATTATCCTTATTCTATTATTACTATCCCTATTACTCTTGTCTTTATCCTTATAACTATTATTATTTCCCTTATTACTATTATTATTATCGCTATAACTATTATTATTATCCTTATTACTATTATTACTAGCACTATAACTATTATTATTATCCTTATTACTATTATTATTATCGCTATGACTGTTATTATTTTACTTATTCTCTTATTACTATCCCTATTACTCTTGTCTTTATCCTGATAATTATTATTATTTCCCTTATTACAATTATTATTATCGCTATAACTATTATTATTATCCTTATTACTATTATTATTAGCACTATAGCTATTATTATTATTATCGCTATGACTGTTATTATTATCCTTATTCTATTATTACTATCCCTATTACTCTTGTCTTTATCCTGATAATTATTATTATTTCCCTTATTACTATTATTATTATCGCTATAACTGTTATTATTATCCTTATTACTAGTATTATTAGCACTATAACTATTATGTATCTCCTTATTACTATTATTATTCGCACTATAACTATTATTATTATCCTTATTACTATTATTATTATCGCTACGACTGTTATTATTATACTTATTCTGTTATTACTATCCCTATTACTCTTCTCTTTATCCTTATAACAATTATTATTTCCCTTATTACTATTATTATTATCGCTGTAACTGTTATTATTATCCTTATTACTAGTATTATTAGCACTATAACTATTATGTATCTCCTTATTACTATTATTATTCGCACTATAACTATTATTATTATCCTTATTACTATTATTATTATCGCTACGACTGTTATTATTATACTTATTCTGTTATTACTATCCCTATTACTCTTCTCTTTATCCTTATAACAATTATTATTTCCCTTATTACTATTATTATTATCGGTATAACTGTTATTATTATCCTTATTACTAGTATTATTAGCACTATAACTATTATGTTTATCCTTATTACTATTATTATTCGCACTATAACTATTATTATTATCGCAACGTCTGTTATTATTATACTTCTTCTATTATTACTATCCCTATTACTCTTGTCTCTATCCTTATAACTATTATTATTATCGCTATAACTATTATTATTATCGCTATGACTGTTATTATTATCCTTATTGTATTATTACTATCCCTATTACTTTTGTCTTTATCCTTATAACTATTATTATTTCCCTTATTACTATTATTATTATCGCTATAACTATTATTATTATCCTTATTACTATTATTACTAGCACTATAACTATTATTATTATCCTTATTACTATTATTATTATCGCTATGACTGTTACTATTATAGTTATTCTATTATTACTATCCCTATTACTCTTGTCTTTATCCTTATAACTATTACAATTATCCTTATTACTATTATTGTTATCGCTATGACTGTTATTATTATACTTATTCTATTATTACTATCCCTATTACTCTTGTCTTTACCCGGATAATTATTATTATTACCCATATTACAAATATTATTGTCGCTATAACTGTTATTATTATCCTTATTACTAGTATTATTAGCACTATAACTATTATGTTTATCCTTATTACTATTCTTATTCGCACTATAACTATTATGTTTATCCATATTACTATTATTATTAGCGCTATAACTATTATTATTATCCTTATTACTATTATTATCGCCACGACTGTTATTATTATCCTTATTCTACTATTACTATCCCTATTACTCTTGTCTCTATTCTTATAACTGTTATTATTATCCTTATTACTATTATTATTATCGCTATGACTGTTATTATTATCCTTATTCTATTATTATTTCCCTTATTACTATTATTATTATCGCTATCACTATTTTTATTATCCTTATTACTATTATTATCGCTATGACTGTTACTATTATACTTATTCTATTATTACTATCCCTATTACTCTTGTCTCTATCCTTATAACTATTATTATTATCCTCATTACTATTATTATTATCGCTATGACTGTTATTATTATCCTTATTCTATTATTACTATCCCTATTACTCTTGTCTTTATCCTTATAACTATTATTATTTCCCTTATTACTATTATTATTATCGCTATAACTATTATTATTATCCTTATTACTATTATTACTAGCACTATAACTATTATTATTATCCTTATTACTATTATTATTATCGCTATGACTGTTATTATTATACTTATTCTCTTATTACTATCCCTATTACTCTTGTCTTTATCCTGATAATTATTATTATTTCCCTTATTACAATTATTATTATCGCTATAACTATTATTATTATCCTTATTACTATTATTATTAGCACTATAGCTATTATTATTATTATCGCTATGACTGTTATTATTATCCTTATTCTATTATTACTACCCCTATTACTCCTGTCTCTATCCTTATAACTATTATTATTATGCTTATTACTATTATTATTATCGCTATAACTGTTATTATTATCCTTATTACTATTATTATTAGCACTATAGCTATTAATATTATCCTTATTACTATTATTATTATCGCTATGACTGTTATTATTATCCTTATTCTATTAATACTATCCCTATTACTCCTGTCTCTATCCTTATAACTATTATTATTATGCTTATTACTATTATTATTAGCACTATAACTATTATTATTATCGTTATTACTATTATTATTATCGCAATGACTGATATTATTATACATATTCTATTATTACTATCCCTATTACACTTCTCTTTATCTTTATAACTATTAGTTTTATCCTTATTACTATTATTATTATCGCTATAACTATTATTATTTCACTTATTACTATTATTATTATCGCAATAACTATTATTATTATCCTTATTACTATTATTACTAGCACTATAACTATTATTATTATCCTTATTACTATTATTATTATCGCTATGACTGTTATTATTATACTTATTCTCTTATTACTATCTCTATTACTCTTGTCTTTATCCTGATAATTATTATTATTTCCCTTATTACTATTATTATTATCGCTATAACTCTTGTTTTTGTCCTTATATCTATTATTATGATCGTTAATACTATTAGTATTATCGTTATAACTGTTATTATTATCCTTATTACTAGTATTATTAGCACTATAACTATTATTATTATCCTTATTACTATTATTATTATCGCTATGACTGTTATTATTATCCTTATTCTATTATTACTATCCCTATTACTCCTGTCTCTATCCTTATAACTATTATTGTTATGCTTATTACTATTATTATTAGCACTATAACTATTATTATTATACTTATTACTATTATTATTATCGCTATGACTGTTATTATTATCCTTATTCTATTATTATTATCGCTATGACTGCTATTATTATACTTATTCTATTATTACTATCCCTATTACTCTTGTCCTCAACCTTATAACTATTATTATTTCCCTTATTACTATTATTATTATCGCTATAACTGTGATTATTATCCTTATTACTATTATTATTATCGCTATATCTGTTATAATTATCGTTATTCCTATTATTATTATTGCTGTAACTGTTATTATTATCGTTATTACTATTATTATTAGCACTATAACTATTATTATTATCCTTATTACTATTATTATTATCGCTATAACTATTATTATTATCCTTACTATTATTATTATTATCGCTATGACTGTTATTATTATCCTTATTCTATTATTACTATCCCTATTACTCTTCACTTTATCCTTATAACTATTATTAATATCGCTATAACTATTATTATTATCCTTATTACTATTATTACTAGCACTATAACTATTATTATTATCGCTATGACTGTTATTATTATACTTATTGTATTATTACTATCCCTATTACTCTTGTTTTTATCCTGATAATTATTATTATTTCCCTTATTACTATTATTATTATCGCTATAACTGTTATTATTATCCTTATTACTATTATTATTATCGCTATAACTCTTGTTTTTGTCCTTATATCTATTATTATGATCGTTAATACTATTAGTATTATCGTTATAACTGTTATTATTATCCTTATTACTAGTATTATTAGCACTATAACTATTATTATTATCCTTATTACTATTATTATTATCGCTATGATTGTTATTATTATCCTTATTCTATTATTTCTAACTCTATTACTCTTGTCTTTATCGTTATAACTCTTATTATTATGCTTATTACTATTATTATTAGCACTATAACTATTATTATTATCCTTATTACTATTATTATTATCGCTATAACTGTCATTATTTTCCTTATTACTATTATTATTATCGCTATAACTATTATTATTATCCTTATTACTATTATTATTATCGCTATGACTGTTATTATTATCCTTATTCTATTATTACTATCCCTATTACTCTTGTCTCTATCCTTATAACTATTATTATTATGCTTATTACTATTATTATTATCCTTACTACTACTATTATTATCGCTATGACTGTTATTATTATCCTTATTCTATTATTACTATCCCTATTACTCTTCACTTTATCCTTATAACTAATATTATTATCCTTATAACTATTATTATTATCCTTATTACAATTATTACTAGCACTATAACTATTATTATTATCCTTATTACTGTTATTATTATCTCTATGGATGTTATTATTATCCTTATTACTATTATTATTATCGCTATAACTGTTATTATTATCCTTATTACTAGTATTATTAGCACTATAACTATTATCATTATCCTTATTACTAGTACTATTATCGCTATGACTGTTATTATTATCCTTATTACTAGTATTAGTACCACAATAACTATTATGTTTATCCTTATTACTATTATTATTCGCACTATATCTGTTATTATTATCCTTATTACTATTATTATTATCGCTATGATTGTTATTATTATACTTATTCTATTATTACTATCCCTATTACTCTTGTCCTCAACCTTATAACTATTATTACTTCCCTTATTACTATTATTATTATCGCTCTAACTGTGATTATTATCCTTATTACTATTATTATTATCGCTATATCTGTTATAATTATCGTTATTCCTATTATTATTATTGCTGTAACTGTTATTATTATCGTTATTACTATTATTATTAGCACTATAACTATTATTATTATCCTTATTACTATTATTATTATCGCTATAACTATTATTATTATCCTTACTATTATTATTATTATCGCTATGACTGTTATTATTATCCTTATTCTATCATTACTATCCCTATTACTCTTCACCTTATCCTTATAACTATTATTAATATCGCTATAACTATTATTATTATCCTTATTACTATTATTACTAGCACTATAACTATTATTATTATCGCTATGACTGTTATTATTATACTTATTGTATTATTACTATCCCTATTACTCTTGTTTTTATCCTGATAATTATTATTATTTCCCTTATTACTATTATTATTATCGCTATAACTGTTATTATTATCCTTATTACTATTATTATTATCGCTATAACTCTTGTTTTTGTCCTTATATCTATTATTATGATCGTTAATACTATTAGTATTATCGTTATAACTGTTATTATTATCCTTATTACTAGTATTATTAGCACTATAACTATTATTATTATCCTTATTACTATTATTATTATCGCTATGATTGTTATTATTATCCTTATTCTATTATTTCTAACTCTATTACTCTTGTCTTTATCGTTATAACTCTTATTATTATGCTTATTACTATTATTATTAGCACTATAACTATTATTATTATCCTTATTACTATTATTATTATCGCTATAACTGTCATTATTTTCCTTATTACTATTATTATTATCGCTATAACTATTATTATTATCCTTATTACTATTATTATTATCGCTATGACTGTTATTATTATCCTTATTCTATTATTACTATCCCTATTACTCTTGTCTCTATCCTTATAACTATTATTATTATGCTTATTACTATTATTATTATCCTTACTACTAATATTATTATCGCTATGACTGTTATTATTATCCTTATTCTATTATTACTATCCCTATTACTCTTCACTTTATCCTTATAACTAATATTATTATCCTTATAACTATTATTATTATCCTTATTACAATTATTACTAGCACTATAACTATTATTATTATCCTTATTACTGTTATTATTATCTCTATGACTGTTATTATTATCCTTATTACTATTATTATTATTGCTGTAACTGTTATTATTATCGTTATTACTATTATTATTATCGCTATGACTCTTATTATTATCCTTATTCTATTATTACTATCCCTATTACTCTTGTCTCTATCCTTATAACTATTATTATTATGCTTATTACTATTATTATTATCGCTATGACTGTTATTATTATCCTTATTCTATTATTACTATCCCTATTACTCTTCACTTTATGCTTATAACTAATATTATTATCCTTATAACTATTATTATTATCGCTATAACTATTATTATTATCCTTATTACTATTATTACTAGCACTATAACTATTATTATTATCCTTATTACTAGTATTATTAGCACTATATAAATTCTGTTTATCCTTATTACTATTATTATTCGCACTATAACTATTATTATTATCCTTATTACTATTATTATTATCGCTATAACTATTATTATTATCCTTATTACTATTATTACTAGGACTATAACTATTATTATTATCGCTTTGACTGTTATTATTATACTTATTGTATTATTACTATCCCTATTACTCTTGTTTTTATCCTGATAATTATTATTATTTCCCTTATTACTATTATTATTATCGCTATAACTGTTATTATTATCCTTATTACTAGTATTATTAGCACTATAGCTATTATCATTATCCTTATTACTATTATTATTCGCACTATAACTGTTATTATTATCCTTATTACTATTATTATTATCGCTATGATTGTTATTATTATCCTTATTCTATTACTTCTATCCCTATTACTCTTGTCTTTATCGTTATAACTATTATTATTATGCTTATTACTATTATTATTAGCACTACAACTATTATTATTATCCTTATTACTGTTATTATTATCTCTATGACTGTTATTATTATCCTTATTACTATTATTATTATCGCTATAACTGTTATTATTATCCTTATTACTAGTATTATTAGCACTATAACTATTATCATTATCCTTATTACTAGTACTATTATCGCTATGACTGTTATTATTATCCTTATTACTAGTATTAGTACCACAATAACTATTATGTTTATCCTTATTACTATTATTATTCGCACTATATCTGTTATTATTATCCTTATAACTATTATTATTATGCTTATTGCTATTATTGTTAGCACTATAACTATTATTATTATCCTTATTTCTATTATTATTATCGCTCTGACTATTATTATTATCCTTACTACTATTATTATTATCGCTATGACTGTTATTATTATCCTTATTCTATTATTACTATCCCTATTACTCTTCTCTTTATCCTTATAACTATTATTATTGTCCTTATAACTATTATTATTATCCTCATTACTATTATTATTATCGCTATGACTGTTATTATTATCCTTCTTCTATTATTACTATCCCTATTACTCTTGTCTCTATCCTTATAACTATTATTATTATGCTTATTACTATTATTGTTAGCACTATAACTGTTATTATTATCCTTATTTCTATTATTATTATCGCTATGACTGTTATTATTATACTTATTCTATTATTACTATCCCTATTACTATTGTCTTTATCCTTGTAACTATTATTGTTATGCTTATTACTATTATTATTAGCACTAAAACTATTATTATTATCCTTATTACTATTATTATTATGCTTATTACTATTATTGTTAGCACTATAACTGTTATTATTATCCTTATTTCTATTATTATTATCGCAATGACTGTTATTATTATCCTTATTCTATTATTACTATCCCTATTACTCTTCTCTTTATCCTTATAACTATTATTATTATCCTTATTACTATTATTATTATCGCTATAACTATTATTATTATCCTTACTACTATTATTATTATCGCTATGACTGTTATTATTATCCTTATTCTATTATTACTATCCCTATTACTCTTCTCTTTATCCTTATAACTATTATTATTATCCTTATAACTATTATTACTATCCTTATTTCTATTATTATTATCGCTATGGCTGTTATTATTATCCTTATTCTATTATTACTATCCCTATTACTCTTGTCTCTATCCTTATAACTATTATTATTATCCTCATTACTATTATTATTATCGCTATGACTGTTATTATTATCATTATTACTAGTATTATTAGCACTATAACTATTATGTTTATCCTTATTACTATTATTATTCGCACTATAACTATTATTATTATTCTTATTACTATTATTATTATCGCTATGACTGTTATTATTATACTTATTCTATTATTACTATCCCTATTACTCTTGTCTCTATTCTTATAACTATTATTATTATCCATATTACTATTATTATTATCGCTATAACTATTATTATTATCCTTACTACTATTATTATTATCGCTATTACTATTATTATTATCCTTACTACTACTATTATTATCGCTATGACAGTTATTATTATACTTATTCTATTATTACTATCCCTATTACTCTTGTCTTTATCCTTATAACTATTATTATTATCCTTACTACTATTATTATTATCGCTATGACTGTTATTATTATCCTTATTCTATTATTACTATCCCTATTACTCCTGTCTCTATCCTTATAACTATTATTATTATTATGCTTATTACTATTATTATTATCATTATAACTGTTATTATTATCCTTATTACTAGTATTATTATCTCTATAACTATTATTGTTATCCTCATTACTATTATTATTATCGCTATGACTGTTATTATTATCCTTATTCTATTATTACTATCCCTAATACTCTTCTCTTTATCCTTATAACTATTATTATTATCCTTATAACTATTATTATCATCCTTATTACTAGTATTATTATCTCTATAACTATTATTGTTATCCTCATTACTATTATTATTATCGCTATGACTGTTATTATGATCCTTATTCTATTATTACTATCCCTATTACTCTTGTCTTTATCCTTATAACTATTATTGTTATGCTTATTACTATTATTATTAGCACTAAAACTATTATTATTATCCTTATTACCTTATTATTATCGCTATTACTGTTATTATTATCCTTATTCTATTATTACTATCCCTATTACTCTTGTCTCTATCCTTATAACTATTATTATTATTATGCTTATTACTGTTATTATTCGCACTATAACTATTATTATTATCCTTATTACTATTATTATTATCGCTATAACTATTATTATTATCCTTATTACTATTATTACTAGTACTATAACTATTATTATTATCCTTATTACTATTATTATTATCGCTATGACTGTTATTATTATGCTTATTCTACTATTACTATCCCTATTACTCTTGTCTCTATTCTTATAACTATTATTATTATGCTTATTACTATTATTATTATCGCTATAACTATTATTATTATCCTTACTACTATTATTATTATCGCAATGACTGTTATTATTATACTTATTCTATTATTACTATCCCTATTACTCCTGTCTCTATCCTTATAACTATTATTATTATTATGCTTATTACTATTATTATTCGCACTATAACTATTATTATTATCCTTATTACTATTATTATTATCGCTATAACTATTATTATTATCCTTATTACTATTATTATTATCGCTGTGACTGTTATTATTATGCTTATTCTACTATTACTATCATTATTACTCTTGTCTCTATTCTTATAACTATTATTATTATCCATATTACTATTATTATTATCGCTATAACTATTATTATTATCCTTACTACTATTATTATTATCGCAATGACTGTTATTATTATACTTCTCCTATTATTACTATTCCTATTACTCTTGTCTTTATCCTGATATTTATTATTATTTCCCTCATTACTATTATTATTATCGCTATAACTGTTATTATTATCATTATTACTAGTATTATTAGCACTATAAATATTATGTTTATCCTTATTACTATTATTATTCGCACTATAACTATTATTATTATCCTTACTACTATTATTATTATCGCTATGACTGTTATTATTATCCTTATTCTATTATTACTATCCCTATTACTCCTGTCTCTATCCTTATAACTATTATTATTATTATGCTTATTACTATTATTATTATCATTATAACTGTTATTATTATCCTTCTTACTAGTATTATTATCTCTATAACTATTATTGTTATCCTCATTACTATTATTAGTATCGCTATGACTGTTATTATTATCCTTATTCTATTATTACTATCCCTAATACTCTTCTCTTTATCCTTATAACTATTATTATTATCCTTATAACTATTATTATTATCCTTATTACTAGTATTATTATCTCTATAACTATTATTGTTATCCTCATTACTATTATTATTATCGCTATGACTGTTATTATGATCCTTATTCTATTATTACTATCCCTATTACTCTTGTCTTTATCCTTATAACTATTATTGTTATGCTTATTACTATTATTATTAGCACTAAAACTATTATTATTATCCTTATTACCTTATTATTATCGCTATTACTGTTATTATTATCCTTATTCTATTATTACTATCCCTATTACTCTTGTCTCTATCCTTATAACTATTATTATTATTATGCTTATTACTGTTATTATTCGCACTATAACTATTATTATTATCCTTATTACTATTATTATTATCGCTATAACTATTATTATTATCCTTATTACTATTATTACTAGTACTATAACTATTATTATTATCCTTATTACTATTATTATTATCGCTATGACTGTTATTATTATGCTTATTCTACTATTACTATCCCTATTACTCTTGTCTCTATTCTTATAACTATTATTATTATGCTTATTACTATTATTATTATCGCTATAACTATTATTATTATCCTTACTACTATTATTATTATCGCAATGACTGTTATTATTATACTTATTCTATTATTACTATCCCTATTACTCCTGTCTCTATCCTTATAACTATTATTATTATCCATATTACTATTATTATTATCGCTATAACTATTATTATTATCCTTACTACTATTATTATTATCGCAATGACTGTTATTATTATACTTCTCCTATTATTACTATTCCTATTACTCTTGTCTTTATCCTGATATTTATTATTATTTCCCTCATTACTATTATTATTATCGCTATAACTGTTATTATTATCATTATTACTAGTATTATTAGCACTATAAATATTATGTTTATCCTTATTACTATTATTATTCGCACTATAACTATTATTATTATCCTTATTACTATTATTATTATCGCTATGACTGTTATTATTATACTTATTCTATTATTACTATCCCTATTACTCTTGTCTTTATCCTTATAACTATTATTATTATCCTCATAACTATTATTATTATCCATATTACTATTATTATTATCGCTATAACTATTATTATTATCGCTATGACTGTTATCATTATCCTTATTCTATTATTATTTCCCTTATTACTATTATTATTATCGCTATAACTATTATTATTATCCTTATTACTATTATTATTATCGCAATGACTGTTATTATTATACTTCTCCTATTATTACTATTCCTATTACTCTTGTCTTTATCCTGATATTTATTATTATTTCCCTCATTACTATTATTATTATCGCTATAACTGTTATTATTATCCTTATTACTATTATTATTATCGCTATGACTGTTATTATTATGCTTATTCTACTATTACTATCCCTATTACTCTTGTCTCTATTCTTATAACTATTATTATTATCCATATTACTATTATTATTATCGCTATAACTATTATTATTATCCATACTACTATTATTATTATCGCAATGGCTGTTATTATTATACTTCTCCTATTATTACTATTCCTATTACTCTTTTCTTTATCCTGATATTTATTATTATTTCCCTCATTACTATTATTATTATCGCTATAACTGTTATTATTATCATTATTACTAGTATTATTAGCACTATAACTATTATGTTTATCCTTATTACTATTATTATTATCGCTCTGACTGTTATAATTATACTTATTCTATTATTACTATCCCTATTACTCTTGTCTTTATCCTTATAACTATTATTGTTATGCTTATTACTATTATTATTAGCACTAAAACTATTATCATTATCCTTATTACTATTATTATTATCGCAATGACTGTTATTGTTATCCTCATTACTATTATTATTATCGCTATGACTGTTATTATTATCCTTATTCTATTATTACTATCCCTATTACTCTTGTCTCTTTCCTTATAACTATTATTATTATGCTTATTACTATTATTGTTAGCACTATAACTATTATTATTATCCTTATTTCTATTATTATTATCGCTATGGCTGTTATTATTATCCTTATTCTATTATTACTATCCCTATTACTCTCCTCTCTATCCTTATAACTATTATTATTATCCTCATTACTATTATTATTATCGCTATGACTGTTATTATTATCCTTATTCTATTATTACTATCCCTATTACTCTTGTCTTTATCCTTATAACTATTATTGTTATGCTTATTACTATTATTATTAGCACTAAAACTATTATTATTATCCTTATTACTATTATTATTATCGCTATTACTGTTATTATTATACTTATTCTATTATTACTATCCCTATTACTCTTGTCTCTATCCTTATAAATTTATTATTATGCTTATTACTATTATTATTACCACTATAACTATTATTATTATCCTTATTTCTATTATTATTATCGCAATGACTGTTATTATTATACTTCTTCCATTATTACTATCCCTATTACTCTTGTCTTTATCCTGATATTCATTATTATTTCCCTTATTACTATTATTATTATCGCTATAACTGTTATTATTATCCTTATTACTAGTATTGCTAGCACTATAACTATTATTATTATCCTTATTACTATTATTATTATCATTATAACTGTTATTATTATCCTTATTACTAGTATTACTAGCACTATAACTATTATTATTATCCTTATTACTATTATTATTATCATTATAACTGTTATTATTATCCTTATTACTAGTATTATTATCTCTATAACTATTATTGTTATCCTCATTACTATTATTATTATCCTTATAACTATTATTATTATCCTTATTACTAGTATTATTATCTCTATAACTATTATTGTTATCCTCATTACTATTATTATTATCGCTATGACTGTTATTATTATCCTTATTCTATTATTACTATCCCCATTACTCTTGTCTTTATCCTTATAACTATTATTGTTATGCTTATTACTATTATTATTAGCACTAAAACTATTATTATTATCCTTATTACTATTATTATTATCGCTATAACTACTATTATTATCCTTATTACTATTATTACTAGTACTATAACTATTATTATTATCCTTATTACTATTATTATTATCGCTATGACTGTTATTATTATGCTTATTCTACTATTACTATCCCTATTACTCTTGTCTCTATTCTTATAACTATTATTATTATCCATATTACTATTATTATTATCGCTATAACTATTATTATTATCCTTACTACTATTATTATTATCGCAATGACTGTTATTATTATACTTGTCCTATTATTACTATTCCTATTACTCTTGTCTTTATCCTGATATTTATTATTATTTCCCTCATTACTATTATTATTATCGCTATAACTGTTATTATTATCATTATTACTAGTATTATTAGCACTATAACTATTATGTTTATCCTTATTACTATTATTATTCGCACTATAACTATTATTATTATCCTTATTACTAGTATTATTATCTCTATAACTATTATTGTTATCCTCATTACTATTATTATTATCGCTATGACTGTTCTTATTATCCTTATTCAATTATTACTATCCCTAATTCTCTTCTCTTTATCCTTATAACTATTATTATTATCCTTATAACTATTATTATTATCCTTATTACTAGTATTATTATCTCTATAACTATTATTGTTATCCTCATTACTATTATTATTATCGCTATGACTGTTATTATTATCCTTACTCTATTATTACTATCCCTATTACTCTTGTCTTTATCCTTATAACTATTATTATTATCCTTATAACTATTATTATTATCCTTATTACTAGTATTATTATCTCTATAACTATTATTGTTATCCTCATTACTATTATTATTATCGCTATGACTGTTATTATTATCCTTATTCTATTATTACTATCCCTATTACTCTTGTCTCTATTCTTATAACTATTATTATTATGCTTATTACTATTATTGTTAGCACTCTAACTGTTATTATTATCCTTATTCTTTTATTACTATCCCTATAACTCTTGTCTTTATCCTTATAACTATTATTATTTCCCTTATTACTATTATTATTATCATTATAACTGTTATTATTATCCTTATTACTAGTATTATTATCTCTATAACTATTATTGTTATCCTCATTACTATTATTATTATCGCTATGACTGTTCTTATTATCCTTATTCAATTATTACTATCCCTAATACTCTTCTCTTTATCCTTATAACTATTATTATTATCCTTATAACTATTATTATTATCCTTATTACTTGTATTATTATCTCTATAACTATTATTGTTATCCTCATTACTATTATTATTATCGCTATGACTGTTATTATTATCCTTATTCTATTATTACTATCCCTATTACTCTTGTCTTTATCCTTATAACTATTATTGTTATGCTTATTACTATTATTATTAGCACTAAAACTATTATTATTATCCTTATTACTATTATTATTATCGCAATAACTATTATTATTATCCTTATTACTATTATTATTATCGCAATGACTGTTATTATTATCCTTATTCTATTATTACTATCCCTATTACTCTTCTCTTTATCCTTATAGCTATTATTATTATCCTTATTACTATTATTATTATCGCAATGACTGTTATTATTATCCTTATTCTATTATTACTATCCCTATTACTCTTCTCTTTATCCTTATAACTATTATTATTATCCTTATTACTATTATTATTATCGCTATAACTATTATTATTATCCTTACTACTATTATTATTATCGCTATGACTGTTATTATTATCCTTATTCTATTATTACTATCCCTATTACTCTTCTCTTTATCCTTATAACTATTATTATTATCCTTATTACTAGTATTATTATCTCTATAACTATTATTGTTATCCTCATTACTATTATTATTATCGCTATGACTGTTATTATTATCCTTATTCTATTATTACTATCCCTATTACTCTTGTCTTTATCCTTATAACTATTATTGTTATGCTTATTACTATTATTATTAGCACTAAAACTATTATTATTATCCTTATTACCTTATTATTATCGCTATTACTGTTATTATTATCCTTATTCTATTATTACTATCCCTATTACTCTTGTCTCTATCCTTATAACTATTATTATTATTATGCTTATTACTGTTATTATTCGCACTATAACTATTATTATTATCCTTATTACTATTATTATTATCGCTATAACTATTATTATTATCCTTATTACTATTATTACTAGTACTATAACTATTATTATTATCCTTATTACTATTATTATTATCGCTATGACTGTTATTATTATGCTTATTCTACTATTACTATCCCTATTACTCTTGTCTCTATTCTTATAACTATTATTATTATGCTTATTACTATTATTGTTAGCACTCTAACTGTTATTATTATCCTTATTCTTTTATTACTATCCCTATAACTCTTGTCTTTATCCTTATAACTATTATTATTTCCCTTATTACTATTATTATTATCATTATAACTGTTATTATTATCCTTATTACTAGTATTATTATCTCTATAACTATTATTGTTATCCTCATTACTATTATTATTATCGCTATGACTGTTCTTATTATCCTTATTCAATTATTACTATCCCTAATACTCTTCTCTTTATCCTTATAACTATTATTATTATCCTTATAACTATTATTATTATCCTTATTACTTGTATTATTATCTCTATAACTATTATTGTTATCCTCATTACTATTATTATTATCGCTATGACTGTTATTATTATCCTTATTCTATTATTACTATCCCTATTACTCTTGTCTTTATCCTTATAACTATTATTGTTATGCTTATTACTATTATTATTAGCACTAAAACTATTATTATTATCCTTATTACTATTATTATTATCGCAATAACTATTATTATTATCCTTATTACTATTATTATTATCGCAATGACTGTTATTATTATCCTTATTCTATTATTACTATCCCTATTACTCTTCTCTTTATCCTTATAACTATTATTATTATCCTTATTACTATTATTATTATCGCAATGACTGTTATTATTATCCTTATTCTATTATTACTATCCCTATTACTCTTCTCTTTATCCTTATAACTATTATTATTATCCTTATTACTATTATTATTATCGCTATAACTATTATTATTATCCTTACTACTATTATTATTATCGCTATGACTGTTATTATTATCCTTATTCTATTATTACTATCCCTATTACTCTTCTCTTATCCTTATAACTATTATTATTATCCTTATAACTATTATTATTATCCTTATTACTAGTATTATTATCTCTATAACTATTATTGTTATCCTCATTACTATTATTATTATCGCTATGACTGTTATTATTATCCTTATTCTATTATTACTATCCCTATTACTCTTGTCTTTATCCTGATATTCATTATTATTTCCCTTATTACTATTATTATTATCGCTATAACTGTTATTATTATCCTTATTACTAGTATTACTAGCACTATAACTATTATTATTATCCTTATTACTATTATTATTATCATTATAACTGTTATTATTATCCTTATTACTAGTATTATTATCTCTATAACTATTATTGTTATCCTCATTACTATTATTATTATCGCTATGACTGTTATTATTATCCTTATTCTATTATTACTATCCCTAATACTCTTCTCTTTACCCTTATAACTATTATTATTATCCTTATAACTATTATTATTATCCTTATTACTAGTATTATTATCTCTATAACTATTATTGTTATCCTCATTACTATTATTATTATCGCTATGACTGTTATTATTATCCTTATTCTATTATTACTATCCCTATTACTCTTGTCTTTATCCTTATAACTATTATTGTTATGCTTATTACTATTATTATTAGCACTAAAACTATTATTATTATCCTTATTACTATTATTATTATCGCTATAACTGTTATTATTATCCTTATTACTAGTATTACTAGCACTATAACTATTATTATTATCCTTATTACTATTATTATTATCATTATAACTGTTATTATTATCCTTATTACTAGTATTATTATCTCTATAACTATTATTGTTATCCTCATTACTATTATTATTATCCTTATAACTATTATTATTATCCTTATTACTAGTATTATTATCTCTATAACTATTATTGTTATCCTCATTACTATTATTATTATCGCTATGACTGTTATTATTATCCTTATTCTATTATTACTATCCCTATTACTCTTGTCTTTATCCTTATAACTATTATTGTTATGCTTATTACTATTATTATTAGCACTAAAACTATTATTATTATCCTTATTACTATTATTATTATCGCTATAACTACTATTATTATCCTTATTACTATTATTACTAGTACTATAACTATTATTATTATCCTTATTACTATTATTATTATCGCTATGACTGTTATTATTATGCTTATTCTACTATTACTATCCCTATTACTCTTGTCTCTTTTCTTATAACTATTATTATTATCCATATTACTATTATTATTATCGCTATAACTATTATTATTATCCTTACTACTATTATTATTATCGCAATGACTGTTATTATTATACTTGTCCTATTATTACTATTCCTATTACTCTTGTCTTTATCCTGATATTTATTATTATTTCCCTCATTACTATTATTATTATCGCTATAACTGTTATTATTATCATTATTTCTAGTATTATTAGCACTATAACTATTATGTTTATCCTTATTACTATTATTATTCGCACTATAACTATTATTATTATCCTTATTACTATTATTATTATCGCTATGACTGTTATTATTATACTTATTCTATTATTACTATCCCTATTACTCTTGTCTTTATCCTTATAACTATTATTATTATCCTCATAACTATTATTATTATCCATATTACTATTATTATTATCGCTATAACAATTATTATTATCGCTATGACTGTTATCATTATCCTTATTCTATTATTATTTCCCTTATTACTATTATTATTATCGCTATAACTATTATTATTATCCTTATTACTATTATTATTATCGCAATGACTGTTATTATTATACTTCTCCTATTATTACTATTCCTATTACTCTTGTCTTTATCCTGATATTTATTATTATTTCCCTCATTACTATTATTATTATCGCTATAACTGTTATTATTATCCTTATTACTATTATTATTATCGCTATGACTGTTATTATTATACTTATTCTATTATTACTATCCCTATTACTCTTGTCTTTATCCTTATAACTATTATTATTATCCTTACTACCATTATTATTATCGCTATGACTGTTATTATTATCCTTATTCTATTATTACTATCCCTATTACTCCTGTCTTTATCCTTATAACTATTATTGTTATGCTTATTACTATTATTATTAGCACTAAAACTATTATTATTATCCTTATTACTATTATTATTATCGCAATGACTGTTATTATTATACTTATTCTATTAGTACTATCCCTATTACTCTTCTCTTTATCCTTATAACTATTATTATTATCCTTATTACTATTATTATTATCGCTATAACTATTATTATTATCCTTACTACTATTATTATTATCGCTATGACTGTTATTATTATCCTTATTCTATTATTACTATCCCTAATACTCTTCTCTTTAACCTTATAACTATTATTATTATCCTTATTACTATTATTATTATCGCTATGACTGTTATTGTTATCCTCATTACTATTATTATTATCGCTATGACTGTTATTATTATCCTTATTCTATTATTACTATCCCTATTACTCTTGTCTCCTTCCTTATAACTATTATTATTATGCTTATTACTATTATTGTTAGCACTATAACTATTATTATTATCCTTATTCTATTATTACTATCCCTATTACTCTTGTCTTTATCCTTATAACTATTATTGTTATGCTTATTACTATTATTATTAGCACTAAAACTATTATTATTATCCTTATTACTATTATTATTATCGCTATAACTACTATTATTATCCTTATTACTATTATTACTAGTACTATAACTATTATTATTATCCTTATTACTATTATTATTATCGCTATGACTGTTATTATTATGCTTATTCTACTATTACTATCCCTATTACTCTTGTCTCTTTTCTTATAACTATTATTATTATGCTTATTACTATTATTATTATCGCTATAACTATTATTATTATCCTTACTACTATTATTATTATCGCTATGACTGTTATTATTATCCTTATTCTTTTATTACTATCCCTATTACTCTTGTCTTTATCCTTATAACTATTATTATTTCCCTTATTACTATTATTATTATCATTATAACTGTTATTATTATCCTTCTTACTAGTATTATTATCTCTATAACTATTATTGTTATCCTCATTACTATTATTATTATCGCTATGACTGTTATTATTATCCTTATTCTATTATTACTATCCCTAATACTCTTCTCCTTTATCCTTATAAACTATTATTATTATCCTTGTAACTATTATTACTATCCTTATTACTAGTATTATTATCTCTATAACTATTATTGTTATCCTCATTACTATTATTATTATCGCTATGACTGTTATTATTATCCTTATTCTATTATTACTATCCTATTACTCCTTGTCCTTTATCCTTATAACTATTATTGTTATGCTTATTACTATTATTATTAGCACTTAAAACTATTATTATTATCCTTATTACTATTATTATTATCGCTATTACTGTTATTATTATACTTATTCTATTATTACTATCCCTATTACTCTTGTCTCTATCCTTATAAATTTATTATTATGCTTATTACTATTATTATTACCACTATAACTATTATTATTATCCTTATTTCTATTATTATTATCGCAATGACTGTTATTATTATACTTCTTCCATTATTACTATCCCTATTACTCTTGTCTTTATCCTGATATTTATTATTATTTCCCTTATTACTATTATTATTATCGCTATAACTGTTATTATTATCCTTATTACTAGTATTACTAGCACTATAACTATTATTATTATCCTTATTACTATTATTATTATCGCTATGACTGTTATTATTATGCTTATTCTACTATTACTATCCCTATTACTCTTGTCTCTATTCTTATAACTATTATTATTATGCATATTACTATTATTATTATCGCTATAACTATTATTATATCCTTACTACTATTATTATTATCGCTATGACTGTTATTATTATCCTTATTCTTTTATTACCATCCCTATAACTCTTGTCTTTATCCTCTATAACTATTATTATTTCCCCTTATTACTATTATAATTATCATTATAACTGTTATTATTATCCTTATTACTAGTATTATTATCTCTATAACTATTATTGTTATCCTCATTACTATTATTATTATCGCTATGACTGTCTTTATTATCCTTATTCAATTATTACAATCCCTAATACTCTTCTCTTTATCCTTATAACTATTATTATTATCCTTCATTACTAGTATTATTATCTCTATAACTATTATTGTTATCCTCATTACTATTATTATTATCGCTATGACTGTTATTATTATCCTTATTCTATTATTACTATCCCTATTACTCTTGTCTTTATCCTTATAACTATTATTGTTATGCTTATTACTATTATTATTAGCACTAAAACTATTATTATTATCCTTATTACCTTATTATTATGCTTATTACTGCTATTATTCGCACTATAACTATTATTATTATCCTTATTGCTATTATTATTATCGCTATAACTATTATTATTATCCTTATTACTATTATTACTAGTACTATAACTATTATTATTATCCTTATTACTATTATTATTATCGCTATGACTGTTATTATTATGCTTATTCTACTATTACTATCCCTATTACTCTTGTCTCTATTCTTATAACTATTATTATTATGCTTATTACTATTATTGTTAGCACTATAACTGTTATTATTATCCTTATTCTTTTATTACTATCCCTATAACTCTTGTCTTTATCCTTATAACTATTATTATTTCCCTTATTACTATTATTATTATCATTATAACTGTTATTATTATCCTTATTACTAGTATTATTATCTCTATAACTATTATTGTTATCCTCATTACTATTATTATTATCGCTATGACTGTTCTTATTATCCTTATTCAATTATTACTATCCCTAATACTCTTCTCTTTATCCTTATAACTATTATTATTATCCTTATAACTATTATTATTATCGTTATTACAGGTATTATTATCTCTATAACTATTATTGTTATCCTCATTACTATTATTATTATCGCTATGACTGTTATTATTATCCTTATTCTATTATTACTATCCCTATTACTCTTGTCTTTATCCTTATAACTATTATTGTTATGCTTATTACTATTATTATTAGCACTAAAACTATTATTATTATCCTTATTACTATTATTATTATCGCTATTACTGTTATTATTATACTTATTCTATTATTACTATCCCTATTACTCTTGTCTCTATCCTTATAAATTTATTATTATGCTTATTACTATTATTATTACCACTATAACTATTATTATTATCCTTATTTCTATTATTATTATCGCAATGACTGTTATTATTATACTTCTTCCATTATTACTATCCCTATTACTCTTGTCTTTATCCTGATATTTATTATTATTTCCCTTATTACTATTATTATTATCGCTATAACTGTTATTATTATCCTTATTACTAGTATTACTAGCACTATAACTATTATTATTATCCTTATTACTATTATTATTATCGCTATGACTGTTATTATTATGCTTATTCTACTATTACTATCCCTATTACTCTTGTCTCTATTCTTATAACTATTATTATTATGCATATTACTATTATTATTATCGCTATAACTATTATTATTATCCTTACTACTATTATTATTATCGCTATGACTGTTATTATTATCCTTATTCTTTTATTACTATCCCTATAACTCTTGTCTTTATCCTTATAACTATTATTATTTCCCTTATTACTATTATAATTATCATTATAACTGTTATTATTATCCTTATTACTAGTATTATTATCTCTATAACTATTATTGTTATCCTCATTACTATTATTATTATCGCTATGACTGTTCTTATTATCCTTATTCAATTATTACTATCCCTAATACTCTTCTCTTTATCCTTATAACTATTATTATTATCCTTATAACTATTATTATTATCCTTATTACTAGTATTATTATCTCTATAACTATTATTGTTATCCTCATTACTATTATTATTATCGCTATGACTGTTATTATTATCCTTATTCTATTATTACTATCCCTATTACTCTTGTCTTTATCCTTATAACTATTATTGTTATGCTTATTACTATTATTATTAGCACTAAAACTATTATTATTATCCTTATTACCTTATTATTATCGCTATTACTGTTATTATTATCCTTATTCTATTATTACTATCCCTATTACTCTTGTCTCTATCCTTATAACTATTACTATTATTATGCTTATTACTGCTATTATTCGCACTATAACTATTATTATTATCCTTATTGCTATTATTATTATCGCTATAACTATTATTATTATCCTTATTACTATTATTACTAGTACTATAACTATTATTATTATCCTTATTACTATTATTATTATCGCTATGACTGTTATTATTATGCTTATTCTACTATTACTATCCCTATTACTCTTGTCTCTATTCTTATAACTATTATTATTATGCTTATTACTATTATTGTTAGCACTATAACTGTTATTATTATCCTTATTCTTTTATTACTATCCCTATAACTCTTGTCTTTATCCTTATAACTATTATTATTTCCCTTATTACTATTATTATTATCATTATAACTGTTATTATTATCCTTATTACCAGTATTATTATCTCTATAACTATTATTGTTATCCTCATTACTATTATTATTATCGCTATGACTGTTCTTATTATCCTTATTCAATTATTACTATCCCTAATACTCTTCTCTTTATCCTTATAACTATTATTATTATCCTTATAACTATTATTATTATCCTTATTACTGGTATTATTATCTCTATAACTATTATTGTTATCCTCATTACTATTATTATTATCGCTATGACTGTTATTATTATCCTTATTCTATTATTACTATCCCTATTACTCTTGTCTTTATCCTTATAACTATTATTGTTATGCTTATTACTATTATTATTAGCACTAAAACTATTATTATTATCCTTATTACTATTATTATTATCGCTATTACTGTTATTATTATACTTATTCTATTATTACTATCCCTATTACTCTTGTCTCTATCCTTATAAATTTATTATTATGCTTATTACTATTATTATTACCACTATAACTATTATTATTATCCTTATTTCTATTATTATTATCGCAATGACTGTTATTATTATACTTCTTCCATTATTACTATCCCTATTACTCTTGTCTTTATCCTGATATTTATTATTATTTCCCTTATTACTATTATTATTATCGCTATAACTGTTATTATTATCCTTATTACTAGTATTACTAGCACTATAACTATTATTATTATCCTTATTACTATTATTATTATCGCTATGACTGTTATTATTATGCTTATTCTACTATTACTATCCCTATTACTCTTGTCTCTATTCTTATAACTATTATTATTATGCATATTACTATTATTATTATCGCTATAACTATTATTATTATCCTTACTACTATTATTATTATCGCTATGACTGTTATTATTATCCTTATTCTTTTATTACTATCCCTATAACTCTTGTCTTTATCCTTATAACTATTATTATTTCCCTTATTACTATTATAATTATCATTATAACTGTTATTATTATCCTTATTACTAGTATTATTATCTCTATAACTATTATTGTTATCCTCATTACTATTATTATTATCGCTATGACTGTTCTTATTATCCTTATTCAATTATTACTATCCCTAATACTCTTCTCTTTATCCTTATAACTATTATTATTATCCTTATAACTATTATTATTATCCTTATTACTAGTATTATTATCTCTATAACTATTATTGTTATCCTCATTACTATTATTATTATCGCTATGACTGTTATTATTATCCTTATTCTATTATTACTATCCCTATTACTCTTGTCTTTATCCTTATAACTATTATTGTTATGCTTATTACTATTATTATTAGCACTAAAACTATTATTATTATCCTTATTACCTTATTATTATCGCTATTACTGTTATTATTATCCTTATTCTATTATTACTATCCCTATTACTCTTGTCTCTATCCTTATAACTATTACTATTATTATGCTTATTACTGCTATTATTCGCACTATAACTATTATTATTATCCTTATTGCTATTATTATTATCGCTATAACTATTATTATTATCCTTATTACTATTATTACTAGTACTATAACTATTATTATTATCCTTATTACTATTATTATTATCGCTATGACTGTTATTATTATGCTTATTCTACTATTACTATCCCTATTACTCTTGTCTCTATTCTTATAACTATTATTATTATGCTTATTACTATTATTGTTAGCACTATAACTGTTATTATTATCCTTATTCTTTTATTACTATCCCTATAACTCTTGTCTTTATCCTTATAACTATTATTATTTCCCTTATTACTATTATTATTATCATTATAACTGTTATTATTATCCTTATTACTAGTATTATTATCTCTATAACTATTATTGTTATCCTCATTACTATTATTATTATCGCTATGACTGTTCTTATTATCCTTATTCAATTATTACTATCCCTAATACTCTTCTCTTTATCCTTATAACTATTATTATTATCCTTATAACTATTATTATTATCCTTATTACTGGTATTATTATCTCTATAACTATTATTGTTATCCTCATTACTATTATTATTATCGCTATGACTGTTATTATTATCCTTATTCTATTATTACTATCCCTATTACTCTTGTCTTTATCCTTATAACTATTATTGTTATGCTTATTACTATTATTATTAGCACTAAAACTATTATTATTATCCTTATTACTATTATTATTATCGCTATTACTGTTATTATTATACTTATTCTATTATTACTATCCCTATTACTCTTGTCTCTATCCTTGTAAATTTATTATTATGCTTATTACTATTATTATTACCACTATAACTATTATTATTATCCTTATTTCTATTATTATTATCGCAATGACTGTTATTATTATACTTCTTCCATTATTACTATCCCTATTACTCTTGTCTTTATCCTGATATTTATTATTATTTCCCTTATTACTATTATTATTATCGCTATAACTGTTATTATTATCCTTATTACTAGTATTACTAGCACTATAACTATTATTATTATCCTTATTACTATTATTATTATCGCTATGACTGTTATTATTATGCTTATTCTACTATTACTATCCCTATTACTCTTGTCTCTATTCTTATAACTATTATTATTATGCATATTACTATTATTATTATCGCTATAACTATTATTATTATCCTTACTACTATTATTATTATCGCTATGACTGTTATTATTATCCTTATTCTTTTATTACTATCCCTATAACTCTTGTCTTTATCCTTATAACTATTATTATTTCCCTTATTACTATTATAATTATCATTATAACTGTTATTATTATCCTTATTACTAGTATTATTATCTCTATAACTATTATTGTTATCCTCATTACTATTATTATTATCGCTATGACTGTTCTTATTATCCTTATTCAATTATTACTATCCCTAATACTCTTCTCTTTATCCTTATAACTATTATTATTATCCTTATAACTATTATTATTATCCTTATTACTAGTATTATTATCTCTATAACTATTATTGTTATCCTCATTACTATTATTATTATCGCTATGACTGTTATTATTATCCTTATTCTATTATTACTATCCCTATTACACTTGTCTTTATCCTTATAACTATTATTGTTATGCTTATTACTATTATTATTAGCACTAAAACTATTATTATTATCCTTATTACCTTATTATTATCGCTATTACTGTTATTATTATCCTTATTCTATTATTACTATCCCTATTACTCTTGTCTCTATCCTTATAACTATTACTATTATTATGCTTATTACTGCTATTATTCGCACTATAACTATTATTATTATCCTTATTGCTATTATTATTATCGCTATAACTATTATTATTATCCTTATTACTATTATTACTAGTACTATAACTATTATTATTATCCTTATTACTATTATTATTATCGCTATGACTGTTATTATTATGCTTATTCTACTATTACTATCCCTATTACTCTTGTCTCTATTCTTATAACTATTATTATTATGCATATTACTATTATTATTATCGCTATAACTATTATTATTTCCCTTATTACTATTATTATTATCGCTATAACTGTTATTATTATCCTTATTACTAGTATTATTAGCACTATAACTATTATGTTTATCCTTATTACTATTATTATTCGCACTATAACTATTATTATTATCCTTATTACTATTATTGTTATCGCTATGACTGTTATTATTATACTTATTCTATTATTACTATCCCTATTAGTCTTGTCTTTATCCTTATAACTATTATTGTTATGCTTATTACTATTATTATTAGCACCAAAACTATTATTAGTATGCTTATTACTATTATTATTATCGCTATGACTGTTATTATTATACTTATTCTATTATTACTATCCCTATTACTCTTGTCTTTATCCTTATAACTATTATTGTTATGCTTATTACTATTATTATTAGCACTAAAACTATTATTATTATCCTTATTACCTTATTATTATCGCTATTACTGTTTTTATTATCCTTATTCTATTATTACTATCCCTATTACTCTTGTCTCTATCCTTATAACTATTACTATTATTATGCTTATTACTGCTATTATTCGCACTATAACTATTATTATTATCCTTATTGCTATTATTATTATCGCTATAACTATTATTATTATCCTTATTACTATTATTACTAGTACTATAACTATTATTATTATCCTTATTACTATTATTATTATCGCTATGACTGTTATTATTATGCTTATTCTACTATTACTATCCCTATTACTCTTGTCTCTATTCTTATAACTATTATTATTATGCTTATTACTATTATTGTTAGCACTATAACTGTTATTATTATCCTTATTCTTTTATTACTATCCCTATAACTCTTGTCTTTATCCTTATAACTATTATTATTTCCCTTATTACTATTATTATTATCATTATAACTGTTATTATTATCCTTATTACTAGTATTATTATCTCTATAACTATTATTGTTATCCTCATTACTATTATTATTATCGCTATGACTGTTCTTATTATCCTTATTCAATTATTACTATCCCTAATACTCTTCTCTTTATCCTTATAACTATTATTATTATCCTTATAACTATTATTATTATCCTTATTACTGGTATTATTATCTCTATAACTATTATTGTTATCCTCATTACTATTATTATTATCGCTATGACTGTTATTATTATCCTTATTCTATTATTACTATCCCTATTACTCTTGTCTTTATCCTTATAACTATTATTGTTATGCTTATTACTATTATTATTAGCACTAAAACTATTATTATTATCCTTATTACTATTATTATTATCGCAATGACTGTTATTATTATACTTATTCTATTATTACTATCCCTATTACTCTTCTCTTTATCCTTATAACTATTATTATTATCCTTATTACTATTATTATTATCGCTATAACTATTATTATTATCCTTACTACTATTATTATTATCGCTATGACTGTTATTATTATCCGTATTCTATTATTACTATCCCTATTACTCTTGTCTTTATCCTTATAACTATTATTATTATCCTCATAACTATTATTATTATCCATATTACTATTATTATTATCGCTATAACTATTATTATTATCGCTATGACTGTTATCATTATCCTTATTCTATTATTATTTCCCTTATTACTATTATTATTATCGCTATAACTATTATTATTATCCTTATTACTATTATTATTATCGCAATGCCTGTTATTATTATACTTCTCCTATTATTACTATTCCTATTACTCTTGTCTTTATCCTGATATTTATTATTATTTCCCTCATTACTATTATTATTATCGCTATAACTGTTATTATTATCGCTATAACTGTTATTATTATCCTTATTACTATTATTATTATCGCTATGACTGTTATTATTATACTTATTCTATTATTACTATCCCTATTACTCTTGTCTTTATCCTTATAACTATTATTATTATCGCTATAACTATTATTATTATCCTTACTACTATTATTATTATCGCTATGACTGTTATTATTATACTTATTCTATTATTACTATCCAAATTACTCTTCTCTTTATCCTTATAACTATTATTATTATCCTTATAACTATTATTATTATCCTTATTACTATTATTATTACCGCTATGACTGTTATTATTATACTTATTCTATTATTACTATCCCTATTACTCTTGTCTTTATCCTGATAATTATTATTATTTCCCTTATTACAATTATTATTATCGTTATAACTATTATTATTATCCTTATTACTATTATTATTATCGCTATAACTATTATTATTATCCTTATTACTATTATTACCAGTACTATAACTATTATTATTATCCTTATTACTATTATTATTATCGCTATGACTGTTATTATTATGCTTATTCTACTATTACTATCCCTATTACTCTTGTCTCTATTCTTATAACTATTATTATTATGCTTATTACTATTATTATTATCGCTATAACTATTATTATTATCCTTACTACTATTATTATTATCGCAATGACTGTTATTATAATACTTATTCTATTATTACTATCCCTATTACTCCTGTCTCTATCCTTATAACTATTATTATTATTATGCTTATTACTATTATTATTCGCACTATAACTATTATTATTATCCTTATTACTATTATTATTCGCACTATAACTATTATTATTATCATTATTACTATTATTGTTATCGCTATGACTGTTATTATTATACTTATTCTATTATTACTATCCCTATTACTCTTGTCTTTATCCTTATAACTATTATTATTATCCTCATAACTATTATTATTATCCATATTACTATTATTATTATCGCTATAACTATTATTATTATCGCTATGACTGTTATCATTATCCTTATTCTATTATTATTTCCCTTATTACTATTATTATTATCGCTATGACTGTTATTATTATCCTTATTCTATTATTACTATCCCTATTACTCTTGTCTCTATCCTTATAACTATTATTATTATTATGCTTATTACTATTATTATTCGCACTATAACTATTATTATTATCCTTATTACTATTATTATTCGCACTATAACTATTATTATTATCCTTATTACTATTATTATTATCGCTATGACTGTTATTATTATACTTATTCTATTATTACTATCCCTATTACTCTTGTCTTTATCCTTATAACTATTATTGTTATGCTTATTACTATTATTATTAGCACTAAAACTATTATAATTATCCTTATTACTATTATTATTATCGCTATGACTGTTGTTATTATGCTTATTCTACTATTACTATCCCTATTACTCTTGTCTCTATTCTTATAACTATTATTATTATGCTTATTACTATTATTATTATCGCTATAACTATTATTATTTCCCTTATTACTATTATTATTATCGCTATAACTGTTATTATTATCCTTATTACTAGTATTATTAGCACTATAACTATTATGTTTATCCTTATTACTATTATTATTCGCACTATAACTATTATTATTATCCTTATTACTATTATTGTTATCGCTATGACTGTTATTATTATACTTATTCTATTATTACTATCCCTATTACTCTTGTCTTTATCCTTATAACTATTATTATTATCCTTATTACTATTATTATTAATGCTATAACTATTATTATTATCGCTATGACTGTTATTATTATCCTTATTCTATTATTACTATCTCTATTGCTCTTGTCGTTATCCTTATAACTATTATTATTATCCTTGTCAGTATTATTATTATAGCTATAACTATTATTATTATCCTCATTACTATTATTATTATCGCTATGACTGTTATTATTATCCTTATTCTATTATTACTATCCCTATTACTCTTGTCTTTATCCTTATAACTATTATTATTATCCTTATTACTATTATTATTATCGCTATAACTATTATTATTATCGCTATGACTGTTATTATTATGCTTATTGTATTATTACTATCCCTATTACTTTTGTCTTTATCCTTATAACTATTATTACTTCCCTTATTACTATTATTATTATCGCTATAACTATTATTATTATCCTTATTACTAGTATTATTAGCACTATAACTATTATGTTTATCCTTATTACTATTATTATTCGCACTATAACTATTATTATTATCCTTATTACTATTGTTATTATCGCTATAACTATTATTATTATCGCTATGACTGTTATTATTATACTTACTCTATTATTACTATCATTATTACTCTTGTCTTTAACCTTATAACTATTATTATTTCCCTTATTACTATTATTATTATCATTATAACTGTAATTATTATCCTTATTACTAGTATTATTATCTCTATAACTATTATTGTTATCCTCATTACTATTATTATTATCGCTATGACTGTTATTATTATCCTTATTCTATTATTACTATCCCTATTACTCTTGTCTTTATCCTTATAACTATTATTGTTATGCTTATTACTATTATTATTAGCACTATAACTATTATTATTATCCTTATTACTATTATTATTATCGCTATGACTGTTATTATTATCCTTATTCTATTATTACTATCTCTATTGCTCTTGTCTTGATCCTTATAACTATTATTATTATCCTTGTCAGTATTATTATTATAGCTATAACTATTATTATTATCCTCATTACTATTATTATTATCGCTATGACTGTTATTATTATGCTTATTGTATTATTACTATCCCTATTACTTTTGTCTTTATCCTTATAACTATTATTACTTCCCTTATTACTATTATTATTATCGCTATAACTATTATTATTATCCTTATTACTAGTATTATTAGCACTATAACTATTATGTTTATCCTTATTACTATTATTATTCGCACTATAACTATTATTATTATCCTTATTACTATTGTTATTATCGCTATAACTATTATTATTATCGCTATGACTGTTATTATTATGCTTATTCTACTATTACTATCCCTATTACTCTTGTCTCTATTCTTATAACTATTATTATTATGCTTATTACTATTATTATTATCGCTATAACTATTATTATTATCCTTACTACAATTATTATTATCGCTATGACTGTTATTATTATCCTTATTCTATTATTACTATCCCTATTACTCTTCTCTTTATCCTTATAACTATTATTATTATCCTTATTACTATTATTATTATCGCTATAACTATTATTATTATCCTTACTACTATTATTATTATCGCTATGACTGTTATTATTATCCTTATTCTATTATTACTATCCCTATTACTCTTCTCTTTATCCTTATAACTATTATTATTATCCTTATAACTATTATTATTATCCTTATTACTATTATTATTATCGCTATGACTGTTATTATTATACTTATTCTATTATTACTATCCCTATTACTCTTGTCTTTATCCTTATAACTATTATTATTTCCCTTATTACTATTATTATTATCATTATAACTGTTATTATTATCCTTATTACTAGTATTATTATCTCTATAACTATTATTGTTATCCTCATTACTATTATTATTATCGCTATGACTGTTATTATTATCCTTATTCTATTATTACTATCCCTATTACTCTTGTCTTTATCCTTATAACTATTATTGTTATGCTTATTACTATTATTATTAGCACTTAAACTATTATTATTATCCTTATTACTATTATTATTATCGCTATGACTGTTATTATTATCCTTATTCTATTATTACTATCTCTATTGCTCTTGTCTTTATCCTTATAACTATTATTATTATCCTTGTCAGTATTATTATTATAGCTATAACTATTATTATTATCCTCATTACTATTATTATTATCGCTATGACTGTTATTATTATCCTTATTCTATTACTACTATCCCTATTACTCTTGTCTTTATCCTTATAACTATTATTATTATCCTTATTACTATTATTATTATCGCTATAACTATTATTATTATCGCTATGACTGTTATTATTATGCTTATTGTATTATTACTATCCCTATTACTTTTGTCTTTATCCTTATAACTATTATTACTTCCCTTATTACTATTATTATTATCGCTATAACTATTATTATTATCCTTATTACTAGTATTATTAGCACTATAACTATTATGTTTATCCTTATTACTATTATTATTCGCACTATAACTATTATTATTATCCTTATTACTATTGTTATTATCGCTATAACTATTATTATTATCGCTATGACTGTTATTATTATGCTTATTCTACTATTACTATCCCTATTACTCTTGTCTCTATTCTTATAACTATTATTATTATCGCTATGACTGTTATTATTATCCTTATTCTATTATTACTATCCCTATTACTCTTGTCTTTATCCTTATAACTATTATTATTTCCCTTATTACTATTATTATTATCATTATAACTGTTATTATTATCCTTATTACTAGTATTATTATCTCTATAACTATTATTGTTATCCTCATTACTATTATTATTATCGCTATGACTGTTATTATTATCCTCATTCTATTATTACTATCCCTATTACTCTTGTCTCTATCCTTATAACTATTATTATTATGCTTATTACTATTATTATTAGCACTATAACTATTATTATTATCCTTATTACTATTATTATTATCGCTATGACTGTTATTATTATCCTTATTCTATTATTACTATCTCTATTGCTCTTGTCTTTATCCTTATAACTATTATTATTATCCTTGTCAGTATTATTATTATAGCTATAACTATTATTATTATCCTCATTACTATTATTATTATCGCTATGACTGTTATTATTATCCTTATTCTATTATTACTATCCCTATTACTCTTGTTTTTATCCTTATAACTATTATTATTATCCTTATTACTATTATTATTATCGCTATAACTATTATTATTATCGCTATGACTGTTATTATTATGCTTATTGTATTATTACTATCCCTATTACTTTTGTCTTTATCCTTATAACTATTATTACTTCCATTATTACTATTATTATTATCGCTATAACTATTATTATTATCCTTATTACTAGTATTATTAGCACTATAACTATTATGTTTATCCTTATTACTATTATTATTCGCACTATAACTATTATTATTATCCTTATTACTATTGTTATTATCGCTATAACTATTATTATTATCGCTATGACTGTTATTATTATGCTTATTCTACTATTACTATCCCTATTACTCTTGTCTCTATTCTTATAACTATTATTATTATGCTTATTACTATTATTATTATCGCTATAACTATTATTATTATCCTTACTACTATTATTATTATCGCTATGACTGTTATTATTATCCTTATTCTATTATTACTATCCCTATTACTCTTCTCTTTATCCTTATAACTATTATTATTATCCTTATTACTATTATTATTATCGCTATAACTATTATTATTATCCTTACTACTATTATTATTATCGCTATGACTGTTATTATTATCCTTATTCTATTATTACTATCTATATTACTCTTCTCTTTATCCTTATAACTATTATTATTATCCTTATAACTATTATTATTATCCTTATTACTATTATTATTATCGCTATGACTGTTATTATTATACTTATTCTATTATTACTATCCCTATTACTCTTGTCTTTATCCTTATAACTATTATTATTTCCCTTATTACTATTATTATTATCATTATAACTGTTATTATTATCCTTATTACTAGTATTATTATCTCTATAACTATTATTGTTATCCTCATTACTATTATTATTATCGCTATGACTGTTATTATTATCCTTATTCTATTATTACTATCCCTATTACTCTTGTCTTTATCCTTATAACTATTATTGTTATGCTTATTACTATTATTATTAGCACTAAAACTATTATTATTATCCTTATTACTATTATTATTATCGCTATGACTGTTATTATTATACTTATTCTATTATTACTATCCCTATTACTCTTGTCTCTATCCTTATAACTATTATTATTATCCTCATTACTATTATTATTATCGCTATGGCTGTTATTATTATCCTTATTCTATTATTACTATCCCTATTACTCTTGTCTTTATCCTTATAACTATTATTATTTCCCTTATTACTATTATTATTATCATTATAACTGTTATTATTATCCTTATTACTAGTATTATTATCTCTATAACTATTATTGTTATCCTCATTACTATTATTATTATCGCTATGACTGTTATTATTATCCTTATTCTATTATTACTATCCCTATTACTCTTGTCTTTATCCTTATAACTATTATTATTATCCTTATTACTATTATTATTATCGCTATAACTATTATTATTATCCTTATTACTATTATTATTATCGCAATGACTGTTATTATTATCCTTATTCTATTATTACTATCCCTATTACTCTTCTCTTTATCCTTATAACTTATATTATTATCCTTATTACTGTTATTATTATACTTATTCTATTATTACTATCCCTATTACTCTTGTCTTTATCCTTATAACTATTATTATTTCCCTTATTACTATTATTATTATCATTATAACTGTTATTATTATCCTTATTACTAGTATTATTATCTCTATAACTATTATTGTTATCCTCATTACTATTATTATTATCGCTATGACTGTTATTATTATCCTCATTCTATTATTACTATCCCTATTACTCTTGTCTCTATCCTTATAACTATTATTATTATGCTTATTACTATTATTATTATCGCTATAACTATTATTATTATCCTTATTACTATTATTATTATCGCTATGACTGTTATTATTATCCTTATTCTATTATTACTATCTCTATTGCTCTTGTCTTTATCCTTATAACTATTATTATTATCCTTGTCAGTATTATTATTATAGCTATAACTATTATTATTATCCTCATTACTATTATTATTATCGCTATGACTGTTATTATTATCCTTATTCTATTATTACTATCCCTATTACTCTTGTCTTTATCCTTATAACTATTATTATTATCCTTATTACTATTATTATTATCGCTATAACTATTATTATTATCGCTATGACTGTTATTATTATGCTTATTGTATTATTACTATCCCTATTACTTTTGTCTTTATCCTTATAACTATTATTATTATCCTTATTACTATTATTATTATCGCTATAACTATTATTATTATCCTTACTACTATTATTATTATCGCTATGACTGTTATTATTATCCTTATTCTATTATTACTATCCCTATTACTCTTGTCTCTATCCTTATAACTATTATTATTATCCTCATTACTATTATTATTATCGCTATGACTGTTGTTATTATCCTTATTCTATTATTACTATCCCTATTACTCTTCTCTTTATCCTTATAACTATTATTATTATCCTTATTACTATTATTATTATCGCTATAACTATTATTATTATCCTTACTACTATTATTATTATCGCTATGACTGTTATTATTATACTTATTCTATTATTACTATCCCTATTACTCTTCTCTTTATCCTTATAACTATTATTATTATCCTTATAACTATTATTATTATCCTTATTACTATTATTATTATCGCTATGACTGTTATTATTATACTTATTCTATTATTACTATCCCTATTACTCTTGTCTTTATCCTTATAACTATTAATATTTCCCTTATTACTATTATTATTATCATTATAACTGTTATTATTATCCTTATTACTATTATTATTATCGCTATAACTATTATTATTAGCGCTATGACTGTTATTATTATGCTTATTGTATTATTACTATCCCTATTACTCTTGTCTTTATCCTTATAACTATTATTATTTCCCTTATTACAATTATTATTATCATTATAACTGTTATTATTATCCTTATTACTAGTATTATTATCTCTATAACTATTATTGTTAGCCTCATTACTATTATTATTATCGCAATGACTGTTATTATTATGCTTATTCTATTATTACTATCCCTATTACTCTTGTCTCTATCCTTATAACTATTATTATTATGCTTATTACTATTATTATTAGCACTATAACTATTATTATTATCCTTATTACTATTATTATTATCGCTATGACTGTTATTATTATCCTTAATCTATTATTACTATCTGTATTGCTCTTGTCTTTATCCTTATAACTATTATTATTATCCTTGTCAGTATTATTATTATCGCAATAACTATTATTATTATCCTCATTACTATTATTATTATCGCTATGACTGTTATTATTATCCTTATTCTATTATTACTATCCCTATTACTCCTGTCTCTATCCTTATAACTATTATTATTATGCTTATTACTATTATTATTAGCACTATAACTATTATTATTATCCTTAATACTATTATTATTATCGCTATGACTGTTATTATTATCCTTATTTTATTATTAATATCCCTATTACTCTTGTCTTTATCCTTATAACTATTATTATTATCCTTATTACTAATATTATTATCGCTATAACTATTATTATTATCGCTATGACTGTTATTATTATCCTTATTCTATTATTATTTCCCTTATTATTATTATTATTATCGCTATAACTATTATTATTATCCTTATTACTATTAATATCGCTATGACTGTTATTATTATCCTTATTCTACTATCACTATCCCTATTACTCTTGTCTCTATCCTTATAGCTATTATTATTATCCTTATTACTATTATTACTATCGCTATAACTATTATTATTATCCTTATCACTATTATTACTAGCACTATAACTATTATGTTTATCCTTATTACTATTGTTATTATCGCTATAACTATTATTATTATCGCTATGACTGTTATTATTATGCTTATTCTACTATTACTATCCCTATTACTCTTGTCTCTATTCTTATAACTATTATTAATATGCTTATTACTACTATTATTATCGCTATAACTATTATTATTATCCTTACTACTATTATTATTATCGCTATGACTGTTATTATTATCCTTATTCAATTATTACTATCCCTATTACTCCTGTCTCTATCCTTATAACTATTATTATTATGCTTATTACTATTATTATTAGCACTATAACTATTATTATTATCCTTATTGCTATTATTATTATCGCTATGACTGTTATTATTATACTTATTCTACTATTACTATCCCTATTACTCTTGTCTCTATCTTTATAACTATTATTAATATGCTTATTACTACTATTATTATCGCTATAACTATTATTATTATCCTTACTACTATTATTATTATCGCTATGACTGTTATTATTATCCTTATTCTATTATTACCATCCCTATTACTCCTGTCTCTATCCTTATAACTATTATTATTATGCTTATTACTATTATTATTAGCACTATAACTATTATTATTATCCTTATTGCTATTATTATTATCGCTATGACTGTTATTATTATACTTATTCTATTATTACTATCCCTATTACTCTTGCCTTTATCCTTATAACTATTATTATTATCCTTACTACTATTATTATTATCGCTATGACTGTTATTATTATCCTTATTCTATTATTACTATCCCTATTACTCCTGTCTCTATCCTTATAACTATTATTATTATGCTTATTACTATTATTATTAGCACTATAACTATTATTATTATCCTTATTGCTATTATTATTATCGCTATGACTGTTATTATTATACTTATTCTATTATTACTATCCCTATTACTCTTGCCTTTATCCTTATAACTATTATTATTATCCTTACTACGATTATTATTATCGCTATGACTGTTATTATTATCGTTATTCTATTATTACTATCCCTATTACTCTTGTCTTTATCCTTATAACTATTATTACTATCCTTATAACTATTATTATTATCCTTATTACTATTATTATTATCGCTATGACTGTTATTATTATACTTATTCTATTATTACTATCCCTATTACTCTTGTCTTTATCCTGATAATTATTATTATTTCCCTTATTACAATTATTATTATCGCTATAACTATTATTATTATCCTTATTACTATTATTATTATCGCTATGACTGTTATTATTATACGTATTCTATTATTACTATCCCTATTACTCTTGTCTCTATCCTTATAACTATTATTATTATGCTTATTACTATTATTATTAGCACTATAACTATTATTATTATGCTTATTACTATTATTATTATCGCTACGACTGTTATTATTATACTTATTCTATTATTAATATCCCTATTACTCTTGTCTTTATCCTTACTACTATTAGTATTATGCTTATTACTATTATTATTATCGCTATAACTATTATTATTATCCTTATTACTATTATTATTATCGCTATGACTGTTATTATTATCCTTATTCTATTATAACTATCCCTATTACTCTTCTTTTTATCCTTATAACTATTAGTATTATCGTTATTACTATTATTATTATCGCTATAACTATTATTATTAACCTTATTACTATTATTACTAGCACTGTAACTATTATTATTATCCTTATTACTATTATTATTATCGCTATGACTGTTATTATTATACTTATTCTATTATTACTATCCCTATTACTCTTGTCTTTATCCTTATAACTATTATTATTATCCTTATTACTATTATTATTATCGCTATAACTATTATTATTATCGCTATGACTGTTATTATTATCCTTATTCTATTATTATCCTTATTACTATTATTATTATCGCTATAACTATTATTATTATCGCTATGACTGTTATTATTATCCTTATTCTATTATTATTTCCCTTATTACTATTATTATTATCGCTATAACTATTATTATTATCCTTACTACTATTATTATTATCGCTATGACTGTTATTATTATCCTTATTCTATTATTACTATCCCTATTACTCTTCTCTTTATCCTTATAACTATTATTATTATCCTTATTACTATTATTATTATCGCTATAACTATTATTATTATCCTTACTACTATTATTATTATCGCTATAACTATTATTATTATCCTTATTACTATTATTACTAGCACTATAACTATTATTATTATCCTTATAACTATTATTATTATCGCTATGACTGTTATTATTATGCTTATTCTACTATTACTATCCCTATTACTCTTGTCTCTATTCTTATAACTATTATTATTATGCTTATTACTATTATTATTATCGCTATAACTATTATTATTATCCTTACTACTATTATTATTATCGCTATGACTGTTATTATTATCCTTATTCTGTTATTACTATCCCTATTACTCTTCTCTTTATCCTTATAACTATTATTATTATCCTTATTACTATTATTATTATCGCTATAACTATTATTATTATCCTTACTACTATTATTATTATCGCTATGACTGTTATTATTATCCTTATTCTATTATTACTATCCCTATTACTCTTCTCTTTATCCTTAAAACTATTATTATTATCCTTATAACTATTATTATTATCCTTATTACTATTATTATTATCGCTATGACTGTTATTATTATACTTATTCTATTATTACTATCCCTATTACTCTTGTCTTTATCCTTATAACTATTATTATTTCCCTTATTACTATTATTATTATCATTATAACTGTTATTATTATCCTTATTACTAGTATTATTATCTCTATAACTGTTATTGTTATCCTCATTGCTATTATTATTATCGCTATGACTGTTATTATTATCCTTATTCTATTATTACTATCTCTATTGCTCTTGTCTTTATCCTTATAACTATTATTATTATCCTTGTCAGTATTATTATTATCGCTATAACTATTATTATTATCCTCATTACTATTATTATTATCGCTATGACTGTTATTATTATCCTTATTCTATTATTACTATCCCTATTACTCCTGTCTCTATCCTTATAACTATTATTATTATGCTTATTACTATTATTATTAGCACTATAACTATTATTATTATCCTTAATACTATTATTATTATCGCTATGACTGTTATTATTATCGCTATGACTGTTATTATTATCCTTATTCTATTATTATTTCCTTTATTATTATTATTATTATCGCTATAACTATTATTATTATCCTTATTACTATTATTATCGCTATGACTGTTATTATTATCCTTATTCTACTATTACTATCCCTATTACTCTTGTCTCTATCCTTATAACTATTATTAATATGCTTATTACTACTATTATTATCGCTATAACTATTATTATTATCCTTACTACTATTATTATTATCGCTATGACTGTTATTATTATACTTATTCTATTATTACTATCCCTATTACTCTTGTCTTTATCCTTATAACTATTATTATTATCCTTACTACGATTATTATTATCGCTATGACTGTTATTATTATCGTTATTCTATTATTACTATCCCTATTACTCTTGTCTTTATCCTTATAACTATTATTACTATCCTTATAACTATTATTATTATCCTTATTACTATTATTATTATCGCTATGACTGTTATTATTATACTTATTCTATTATTACCATCCCTATTACTCCTGTCTCTATCCTTATAACTATTATTATTATGCTTATTACTATTATTATTAGCACTATAACTATTATTATTATCCTTATTGCTATTATTATTATCGCTATGACTGTTATTATTATACTTATTCTATTATTACTATCCCTATTACTCTTGCCTTTATCCTTATAACTATTATTATTATCCTTACTACTATTATTATTATCGCTATGACTGTTATTATTATCCTTATTCTATTATTACTATCCCTATTACTCCTGTCTCTATCCTTATAACTATTATTATTATGCTTATTACTATTATTATTAGCACTATAACTATTATTATTATCCTTATTGCTATTATTATTATCGCTATGACTGTTATTATTATACTTATTCTATTATTACTATCCCTATTACTCTTGCCTTTATCCTTATAACTATTATTATTATCCTTACTACGATTATTATTATCGCTATGACTGTTATTATTATCGTTATTCTATTATTACTATCCCTATTACTCTTGTCTTTATCCTTATAACTATTATTACTATCCTTATAACTATTATTATTATCCTTATTACTATTATTATTATCGCTATGACTGTTATTATTATACTTATTCTATTATTACTATCCCTATTACTCTTGTCTTTATCCTGATAATTATTATTATTTCCCTTATTACAATTATTATTATCGCTATAACTATTATTATTATCCTTATTACTATTATTATTATCGCTATGACTGTTATTATTATACGTATTCTATTATTACTATCCCTATTACTCTTGTCTCTATCCTTATAACTATTATTATTATGCTTATTACTATTATTATTAGCACTATAACTATTATTATTATGCTTATTACTATTATTATTATCGCTACGACTGTTATTATTATACTTATTCTATTATTAATATCCCTATTACTCTTGTCTTTATCCTTACTACTATTAGTATTATGCTTATTACTATTATTATTATCGCTATAACTATTATTATTATCCTTATTACTATTATTATTATCGCTATGACTGTTATTATTATCCTTATTCTATTATAACTATCCCTATTACTCTTCTTTTTATCCTTATAACTATTAGTATTATCGTTATTACTATTATTATTATCGCTATAACTATTATTATTAACCTTATTACTATTATTACTAGCACTGTAACTATTATTATTATCCTTATTACTATTATTATTATCGCTATGACTGTTATTATTATACTTATTCTATTATTACTATCCCTATTACTCTTGTCTTTATCCTTATAACTATTATTATTATCCTAACTACTATTATTATTATCGCTATGACTGTTATTATTATCCTTATTGTATTATTACTATCCCTATTACTCTTCTCTTTATCCTTATTACTATTATTATTATCGCTATGACTATTATTATTATCGCTATGACTGTTATAATTATCCTTATTCTATTATTACTATCCCTATTACTCTTGTTTTTATCCTTATAACTATTATTATTTCCCTAAATTACTATTATTATTATCATTATAACTGTTATTATTATCCTTATTACTAGTATTATTATCTCTATAACTATTATTGTTAGCCTCATTACTATTATTATTATCGCAATGACTGTTATTATTATGCTTATTCTATTATTACTATCCCTATTACTCTTGTCTCTATCCTTATAACTATTATTATTATGCTTATTACTATTATTATTATGCTTATTACTATTATTATTAGCACTATAACTATTATTATTATCCTTATTACTATTATTATTATCGCTATGACTGTTATTATTATCCTTATTCTATTATTACTATCTCTATTGCTCTTGTCTTTATCCTTATAACTATTATTATTATCCTTGTCAGTATTATTATTATCGCTATAACTATTATTATTATCCTCATTACTATTATTATTATCGCTATGACTGTTATTATTATCCTTATTCTATTATTACTATCCCTATTACCCTTGTCTTTATCCTTATAACTATTATTATTATCCTTATTACTATTATTATTATCGCTATAACTATTATTATTATCGCTATGACTGTTATTATTATCCTTATTCTATTATTATTTCCCTTATTACTATTATTATTATCGCTATAACTATTATTATTATCCTTACTACTATTATTATTATCGCTATGACTGTTATTATTATCCTTATTCTATTATTACTATCCCTATTACTCTTCTCTTTATCCTTATAACTATTATTATTATCCTTATTACTATTATTATTATCGCTATAACTATTATTATTATCCTTACTACTATTATTATTATCGCTATAACTATTATTATTATCCTTATTACTATTATTACTAGCACTATAACTATTATTATTATCCTTATAACTATTATTATTATCGCTATGACTGTTATTATTATGCTTATTCTACTATTACTATCCCTATTACTCTTGTCTCTATTCTTATAACTATTATTATTATGCTTATTACTATTATTATTATCGCTATAACTATTATTATTATCCTTACTACTATTATTATTATCGCTATGACTGTTATTATTATCCTTATTCTGTTATTACTATCCCTATTACTCTTCTCTTTATCCTTATAACTATTATTATTATCCTTATTACTATTATTATTATCGCTATAACTATTATTATTATCCTTACTACTATTATTATTATCGCTATGACTGTTATTATTATCCTTATTCTATTATTACTATCCCTATTACTCTTCTCTTTATCCTTAAAACTATTATTATTATCCTTATAACTATTACTATTATCCTTATTACTATTATTATTATCGCTATGACTGTTATTATTATACTTATTCTATTATTACTATCCCTATTACTCTTGTCTTTATCCTTATAACTATTATTATTTCCCTTATTACTAGTATTATTATCTCTATAACTGTTATTGTTATCCTCATTACTATTATTATTATCGCTATGACTGTTATTATTATCCTTATTCTATTATTACTATCCCTATTACTCTTGTCTCTATCCTTATAACTATTATTATTATGCTTATTACTATTATTATTAGCACTATAACTATTATTATTATCCTTATTACTATTATTATTATCGCTATGACTGTTATTATTATCCTTATTCTATTATTACTATCTCTATTGCTCTTGTCTTTATCCTTATAACTATTATTATTATCCTTGTCAGTATTATTATTATCGCTATAACTATTATTATTATCCTCATTACTATTATTATTATCGCTATGACTGTTATTATTATCCTTATTCTATTATTACTATCCCTATTACTCCTGTCTCTATCCTTATAACTATTATTATTATGCTTATTACTATTATTATTAGCACTGTAACTATTATTATTATCCTTAATACTATTATTATTATCGCTATGACTGTTATTATTATCGCTATGACTGTTATTATTATCCTTATTCTATTATTATTTCCTTTATTATTATTATTATTATCGCTATAACTATTATTATTATCCTTATTACTATTATTATCGCTATGACTGTTATTATTATCCTTATTCTACTATTACTATCCCTATTACTCTTGTCTCTATCCTTATAACTATTATTAATATGCTTATTACTACTATTATTATCGCTATAACTATTATTATTATCCTTACTACTATTATTATTATCGCTATGACTGTTATTATTATCCTTATTCTATTATTTCTATCCCTATTACTCCTGTCTCTATCCTTATAACTATTATTATTATGCTTATTACTATTATTATTAGCACTATAACTATTATTATTATTCTTATTGCTATTATTATTATCGCTATGACTGTTATTATTATACTTATTCTATTATTACTATCCCTATTACTCTTGTCTTTATCCTTATAACTATTATTATTATCCTTACTACGATTATTATTATCGCTATAACTGTTATTATTATCGTTATTCTATTATTACTATCCCTATTACTCTTGTCTTTATCCTTATAACTATTATTACTATCCTTATAACTATTATTGTTATCCTTATTACTATTATTATTATCGCTATGACTGTTATTATTATACTTATTCTATTATTACTATCCCTATTACTCTTGTCTTTATCCTGATAATTATTATTATTTCCCTTATTACAATTATTATTATCGCTATAACTGTTATTATTATCCTTACTACTATTATTATTATCGCTATGACTGTTATTATTATCCTTATTGTATTATTAATATCCCTATTACTCTTGTCTTTATCCTTATAACTATTATTATTATCCTTATTACTATTATTATTATCGCTATAACTATTATTATTATCCTTATTACTATTATTATCGCTATTACTGTAATTATTATCCTTATTCTACTATTACTATCCCTATTACTCTTGTCTCTATCCTTACAACTATTAGTATTATGCTTATTACTATTATTATTATCGCTATAACTACTATTATTATCCTTACTACTATTATTATTATCGCTATGACTGTTATTATTATCCTTATTCTATTATACTATCCCTATTACTCTTCTTTTTATCCTTATAACTATTAGTATTATCGTTATTACTATTATTATTATCGCTATAACTATTATTATTAACCTTATTACTATTATTACTAGCACTGTAACTATTATTATTATCCTTATTACTATTATTATTATCGCTATGACTGTTATTATTATACTTATTCTATTATTACTATCCCTATTACTCTTGTCTTTATCCTTATAACTATTATTATTATCCTTACTACTATTATTATTATCGCTATGACTGTTATTATTATCCTTATTGTATTATTACTATCCCTATTACTCTTGTCTTTATCCTTATAACTATTATTAATTCCCATATTACAATTATTATTATCGCTATAACTGTTATTATTATCCTTATTACTAGTATTATTAGCACTATAACTATTATGTTTATCCTTATTACTATTTTTATTCGCACTATAACTATTATGTTTATCCTTATTACTATTATTATTAGCGCTATAACTATTATTATTATCCTTATTACTATTATTATCGCTATGACTGTTATTATTATCCTTACTACTATTATTATTATCGCTATGACTGTTACTATTATACTTATTCTATTATTACTATCCCTATTACTCTTGTCTTTATCCTGATAATTATTATTATTTCCCATATTACAATTATTATTATCGCTGTAACTGCTATTATTATCCTTATTACTAGT